>JASFAT010002306.1:0-86645 GCA_031353405.1 Baronia brevicornis | reverse complement strand
TGATGGAAAGCAATCAACGCCGCCCATAGACGCAGCGCCATAGGCAGTGCGGAAGCGTTGCCGACCTCTGAGGAAAGTGTCATTATGGGAGCAGGAATGGAAGGGGGTGGAGGGAGGGGGGGAGCGTGTTGGGCCTCCGAAACTCGGCCGCTCACCGTACGCTAGCTAAGCTACCACTCAGACGCCGGTTTTCTACTGGAGTATGGTACTTCCCCGACGAGCCGGCCCATTCATGCTACAGTCAAATATTATGCCATTCTTCACAAAGTTTTTGTCTGCAGCGTGGCGCTACCACTATGAAATAGATAGATAGATATACGAGTATTTTTTATTGTATACCAAAAACAACGGTTATACAGTTATTGATTTGTAATATTTATATACAAATGGCGGTCTTATCGCTAATAGCGATTTACTCTAGTAAACCGTAGTATGGGCGCAATGTTAAAAAGATAATCTGACGTAAGTTGGTGATATATTATCGTTATGATGATAAAAAAGATAGACAAAAATATTAATAAACAAAGACAATAGCCATAAGCGATTATATGAGTAAATACATAATTATTGTAAATATATAAGTATTTAATTCTCACGAGGGCGAAAATCGACCAATGACGAGCCGTTTCACTGCGATGAATGGCAGCACATGGAGCTCGTGGTCTCTGCCAACCCCATATAGGTAGGATAGATAGGCGTGAATATATATATATATATATATATATATATATATATATATATATATATATATATATATATATATATATATATATATATATATATATATATCTATTATATATTTAATTCTTTGTTTCAGCCTCCTGTAATTTTTTTATGTAAAATTAAGTATGGCAATTAGAATAATATATGTAACTCATAAATGTGTTATATAAGGAGACTGTCTGCCGTAGTACAGGGCTCATCCTAGTTCGGCAGGCAGTGAAACAAAATAAATAATAGATTGACCGTAAATAATAAACGAATACATAAAAAGAAGAACTGTAATACAACACAACGAAGCTATACGAATGGTCGTGTAATAAAGGGAATGTAATCATAGCATTATAATTCTTGGTTTTATAAACGTTAGGTATAATAAGATCCCCAAATCCAACTCTCCACCCACCAACCACTATACACAACGCCAAACACACACTATCACTTTTCCATCTTGTACACGACACGTGTTTCGCCCCAACACGAGGCATCTTCAGGTATAGTAGACTCTACGGAAGACAACCGAAAAGTGGTTTCGGTTTTCTTCGGTTGTCTTCCGTAGAGTCTACTATACCTGAAGATGCCTCGTGTTGGGGCGAAACACGTGTCGTGTACAAGATGGAAAAGTGATAGTGTGTGTTTGGCGTTGTGTATAGTGGTTGGTGGGTGGAGAGTTGATGGCCGATTTTCGGTAAGTTTTTGGTTTAAGTTCCAAATAAATCCACTAAACCCAACGGAAAAACACACATTATTAATTTTCTGTTATTGTTTTGCTTGTCGCGGATCTTAGCTAAGTAAAAACTTTTGACTGTCCATATAGTGATGGATTTCCGCAAAGTAACGCCTGACTCCATTAAAAATAAAGATCCCCAATATTTGATGTTCTATGAAATTTTCTAGCATGAACTGTAAAACTATCGAAAATATTGCGTTATTCTCAAAAACTTTTGGCATGAAGATATAATATACAGAAGATGTATATACTCTGTGGTTGAGCCGGCATTAGGTGATAGAAGTTTAGTGCGTTATCGCGTTTCGTGAGATTAATACTGGGATCAGAAGGTCCAATTCCTTCTTCCCCTCCTATTATTTTCTTTTTCCCCTGCTATTAAATTCTTCCCCTCACACTATGTAGGTTCTCATCTTAACGTAGAGCCTACGTCTACTGCGTCTACGTCGTAGGCAATACGTCTGTAGTCCGTGGCGTGACGTGCAGTGGCGGCGCTATTTATTTACGTTTAGTCTGTTTGATGAATAAGATCCAAATGCAAAAACAATTCCAGGGAAAGAAAGTCACAGAAATAGCTATTTGGGTTAGTAATAAATTAATATAAAAAAAAAAACTTTATAGGTGTACTTAAGTTCCCTGAGGTACCTTTTCGGAAGATAAAATTAACTTCTGAGAAGATAATCTCCATTCTCTATGAGTAAATTGTTTTTAATTAGTATTTTATAAACTACTAGCTGTACCCGCTATGCAATGCAAAAAAAAGGGAAAAAAGTGTTGAAGATAAATATTTTTTGGTCACACTTTGGACGTATGTTGGTCGAACATATGAAAAGACATGCATTCTTTATTAAATAAAAGGTTTAGGTCCCGATTATTTAATTGAGCAAATAGGTTGTGCTCGAAACTGAGCATACAACGAAGAAAGTTGAAGATTGTACGAGGATTCCTCGCCCACAGTGAACCTGTTCAGCAAAAACGAGTAGGTCGTCTTACTAAATACCACGAGTCGTCGGCAAGGCCGCCTGACATCATATTCGGTCTTTTTTCAAAAAGGTTGTGCAAAGCACCGCAGGCGTATCGTTGACTCTTCAATTAAAAATGTCATCACTTCAGCAATTTAACCTTTCATGACATATTGAAAATAAAAGAAAATAAATGTGTCCTTTTCTTGTCATCGGAATGTGGCGCATAAAGTGGTATTTTAATCAGCGCCGAAATGCAAACAACTACTAGTGAGTGGAATAAGCTCTGCCCTTGAAATTCTTATTGTATTTAAGCAATAGGACGATTATAATAGCTACGTATGAATAATCGAAGAAATGGATTTATAAGCCATTTTTACCAACAACAGGCATTGATGTCTAGTCAATGTACATTAATAACGAAACGCTTTTCACTTTTCAGACCCTAGAAATTCCTACACACACACACATATCTGTCTGATACACAACTAAGTCCAGTCAGCATGTCAGGGCACAACCATTAAGATAACGATACGTTTCTCCTTTTGATTCGAGCAAAAATCTCGAGAGGTTTTTGACAAATTGCACTGATGGGACAATTTTTTCAATTAAACAATTCCGTTAGAGGGCAGTTGCATTGCCACATTCCTATGCCTATTCTAATGTTTTAAATTTGTTAATATTAGCATGGACAAATCATTTTCGATATGGCACTGACATCATGTCATAAATCCTGCCACCAATGATTCATAGTGATCCAACACGTCCGGATTATAAACAGTGACATATTTTAACTGAATTCCGTGAACTGCGTCTACGTATCTAATTCTCATTCAATTAATAAGGAAAATTATAAATTGAAAATAATATAATTTTTACCAGGACGGTATTTACATATGCCATAATCTAACTGTACGATTTGAATTGAATTCTTAATAACAATTATACATTGAATTAAAAGATTTAGAAAACTGATTTTTTATGTATGTTTTTTTAGCAAAATCATTCTGTGGTTTGGAAACGGATAATAATATTAATTTTATTAAAAATTTAATGTCTATTGAGGCAAAAAGAAAAGGAAAAAGAGGCATTTATTGTAAAATAAAATCGATTAGTAACCTAATCTTAGATCGTAAAGTAAGTTCCTTCGTAAGGTTAAGTAAATCGTAAAACTCGTAAGGTCTTGTGGGAGTGGACGGCCCTCAGAAGAACGTGCGCTTAGGGGCGCGAACCCATTTGAACGGAGGAAGGACTTCGACGGATGTATGGAAGAAAGTGTGCCCTCGGAGGCTGCAGAGAAAAATAGAATATTATTCCTGCCGGCACGGATCTTGAACGCTGATATTGACCGACATAAGTTTTTGGCTGTATTTGGTGGTATACGGTGAAGCGAGAGAGGAGAGTCCATCATTTTGTCACCTGATTAGGCTACTCATGATTCGTGATTTATTCTGTGGGTTGTTTACATGCGTGTTCGTCTTTATACCATGTGTCCAATGCGCACAACTATCCTCACTTTTTAGTCCAGTGCTCACGATCAATACCAATGGGTATACTCACATACCACTGTTAATAAAGTGTCATTTGAATACGAGTGGCCTAACCACTGGAATCGGCTGATTTCAAGCATCTTGTTCATCAGCTTCTGAACCTAATAATTTTGAGCCAAAATTTTTTATAGGTTTTTGAACTCGATTCACTAAAAAGTCGAGACAAATAACCATAGATCAGAGTAAAATGATGTAGGTGATGGTGTTAAGACATTAAAAAAATGTCATCATGATACACACATCACTATTTTTTTCGATATTTTAGTGAAATTCTTTGTTTGTCATTCTTGTTTAAATGTTCTCAAACAGAAACAAGTTACAGATCTCACAACTAAACAGCACATAAAACATATTTAAATATTAGTAATAATAAATGAATGAAGGTAAACTTCACATTTCTTATATTTAACATATTGTTGGAAAACAAAAATCTATACTTACTAAAATTACGACAAAGTTATTAGAAAATTAATTTTTTAAACTAATTCGCAATGGCACTACGTGCACCTGAAATTACTACAAATTCCCTAGCAAAATTATAAAAATAATTGACTTGACGAAAAACTCATCCACGTTTTCATAGAATGCATGTGAAACTCATACATATAATTTATAATCAATAGTGGCGGAGCCATATTTCGGCAATGGTTTGGCCGTTGAAGTACTGTGAGATATATGTTGCAGATGTCCATGTGTCGAGACGATTACTTACAATCAGTTTGTTTGTTTGCCTACATCTTCCATAAAAAAGTTTTCGGAAAAAGCAGAAACGGTTGATTGCGTTAATCATGGACGAATATTTTAATTTGCTTATATATTCAATGAAAATGTCTTCTACGATATAGTGAGTCAACTCCATTGATTTTTTCGTGCTCAATGCTCAATGTTATTTTTTAAAAGTCGTTTTTAAATCCAAATCGGTATGTTTGTGAACTGTATAAACGTGACCTTAGCACAGCAGGCGCCTAGCGGGGCATAAGCCACATTTAGTGTGAGAAAAATGTCCTAACCCTCACCTAGATACGACCTACCTGCGCTTCGCTCTGCGACCCTACATACCGGACAATCATATACGGTAGTTGTCACTTACTGGCAGGACTGCAAATTTGTACGCAAGTAATACATAGTATGAATATCAATCTAGTTACTTTGTATTGAAAAATAATAGTGACCAACCGATTATTCGGTTTGGCCAAAGAACTAGTTTCGGTAAAAAAAGGCCGAAGTTGTGTCTCGAAGACACTGCATTTTTAATCTCCTTCAAATGTGTGAAAAAAAAAGACATCGTTCTGTTGGATAAAGGAGCTAACGCAATTAAGGCACTTTAAAATACATACATACTTATGTACAATATATATAAATATTTCACGATGTAGATAAATTCATAAGTTCTCAGCAGATCGGCATAGTCGAATATATTTGGATATCATTAAAGTAAATATACCTACCCTTATTAGAAATGGTCATGAAAAATAAATAAAGTCAATGATGGCGTGAAAATAATACTCATAAACTTAAGTTATTGAATCTTCAATACCAATGCACTGCCAATTCTGTCAATTCTGTCTGTAGCCAAACCGAACACACGTTCACCATGCCTAAAACGCCAACGTCAAATGTATTAGTTTCACAAAAACAAATATAAATTTTAAAATTACAATTTAACTTAAAGATCGATACACGCCTTTATTTACTACCAGTAAAGAATACGTTAGAGAATTATCGACAGAAAACCAATCGTGGATCAATGACGCACGTGACACATCGTGTGCAAAAGCTCACGACTAATTCGAGTAAAATATATTTCTTTATAAACATGTACAAAAATGAGCACATGTCCATATGTATACGCAATATCTATTGCTATGTTTGTAGACACTTACTATTTTAAATTAACGCTTCGATCGTGGGAATATTCGTTCGAAACTTTGCCAATAAGGAAAAGGTTTCGAACGAGTATTCCCACGATCAGAGCGTTAATTTAAAATAGTAAGTGTCTACAAACATAGCAATAGATATTGCGTATACATATGGACATGTGCTCATTTTTGTACATGTTTATAAAGAAATATATTTTACTCGAATTAGTCGTGAGCTTTTGCACACGATGTGTCACGTGCGTCATTGATCCACGATTGGTTTTCTGTCGATAATTCTCTAACGTATTCTTTACTGGTAGTAAATAAAGGCGTGTATCGATCTTTAAGTTAAATTGTAATTTTAAAATTTATATTTGTTTTTGTGAAACTAATACATTTGACGTTGGCGTTTTAGGCATGGTGAACGTGTGTTCGGTTTGGCTACAGACAGAATTGACAGAATTGGCAGTGCATTGGTATTGAAGATTCAATAACTTAAGTTTATGAGTATTATTTTCACGCCATCATTGACTTTATTTATTTTTCATGACCATTTCTAATAAGGGTAGGTATATTTACTTTAATGATATCCAAATATATTCGACTATGCCGATCTGCTGAGAACTTATGAATTTATCTACATCGTGAAATATTTATATATATTGTACATAAGTATGTATGTATTTTAAAGTGCCTTAATTGCGTTAGCTCCTTTATCCAACAGAACGATGTCTTTTTTTTTCACACATTTGAAGGAGATTAAAAATGCAGTGTCTTCGAGACACAACTTCGGCCTTTTTTTACCGAAACTAGTTCTTTGGCCAAACCGAATAATCGGTTGGTCACTATTATTTTTCAATACAAAGTAACTAGATTGATATTCATACTATGTATTACTTGCGTACAAATTTGCAGTCCTGCCAGTAAGTGACAACTACCGTATATGATTGTCCGGTATGTAGGGTCGCAGAGCGAAGCGCAGGTAGGTCGTATCTAGGTGAGGGTTAGGACATTTTTCTCACACTAAATGTGGCTTATGCCCCGCTAGGCGCCTGCTGTGCTAAGGTCACGTTTATACAGTTCACAAACATACCGATTTGGATTTAAAAACGACTTTTAAAAAATAACATTGAGCATTGAGCACGAAAAAATCAATGGAGTTGACTCACTATATCGTAGAAGACATTTTCATTGAATATATAAGCAAATTAAAATATTCGTCCATGATTAACGCAATCAACCGTTTCTGCTTTTTCCGAAAACTTTTTTATGGAAGATGTAGGCAAACAAACAAACTGATTGTAAGTAATCGTCTCGACACATGGACATCTGCAACATATATCTCACAGTACTTCAACGGCCAAACCATTGCCGAAATATGGCTCCGCCACTATTGATTATAAATTATATGTATGAGTTTCACATGCATTCTATGAAAACGTGGATGAGTTTTTCGTCAAGTCAATTATTTTTATAATTTTGCTAGGGAATTTGTAGTAATTTCAGGTGCACGTAGTGCCATTGCGAATTAGTTTAAAAAATTAATTTTCTAATAACTTTGTCGTAATTTTAGTAAGTATAGATTTTTGTTTTCCAACAATATGTTAAATATAAGAAATGTGAAGTTTACCTTCATTCATTTATTATTACTAATATTTAAATATGTTTTATGTGCTGTTTAGTTGTGAGATCTGTAACTTGTTTCTGTTTGAGAACATTTAAACAAGAATGACAAACAAAGAATTTCACTAAAATATCGAAAAAAATAGTGATGTGTGTATCATGATGACATTTTTTTAATGTCTTAACACCATCACCTACATCATTTTACTCTGATCTATGGTTATTTGTCTCGACTTTTTAGTGAATCGAGTTCAAAAACCTATAAAAAATTTTGGCTCAAAATTATTAGGTTCAGAAGCTGATGAACAAGATGCTTGAAATCAGCCGATTCCAGTGGTTAGGCCACTCGTATTCAAATGACACTTTATTAACAGTGGTATGTGAGTATACCCATTGGTATTGATCGTGAGCACTGGACTAAAAAGTGAGGATAGTTGTGCGCATTGGACACATGGTATAAAGACGAACACGCATGTAAACAACCCACAGAATAAATCACGAATCATGAGTAGCCTAATCAGGTGACAAAATGATGGACTCTCCTCTCTCGCTTCACCGTATACCACCAAATACAGCCAAAAACTTATGTCGGTCAATATCAGCGTTCAAGATCCGTGCCGGCAGGAATAATATTCTATTTTTCTCTGCAGCCTCCGAGGGCACACTTTCTTCCATACATCCGTCGAAGTCCTTCCTCCGTTCAAATGGGTTCGCGCCCCTAAGCGCACGTTCTTCTGAGGGCCGTCCACTCCCACAAGACCTTACGAGTTTTACGATTTACTTAACCTTACGAAGGAACTTACTTTACGATCTAAGATTAGGTTACTAATCGATTTTATTTTACAATAAATGCCTCTTTTTTCCTTTTCTTTTTGCCTCAATAGACATTAAATTTTTAATAAAATTAATATTATTATCCGTTTCCAAACCACAGAATGATTTTGCTAAAAAAACATACATAAAAAATCAGTTTTCTAAATCTTTTAATTCAATGTATAATTGTTATTAAGAATTCAATTCAAATCGTACAGTTAGATTATGGCATATGTAAATACCGTCCTGGTAAAAATTATATTATTTTCAATTTATAATTTTCCTTATTAATTGAATGAGAATTAGATACGTAGACGCAGTTCACGGAATTCAGTTAAAATATGTCACTGTTTATAATCCGGACGTGTTGGATCACTATGAATCATTGGTGGCAGGATTTATGACATGATGTCAGTGCCATATCGAAAATGATTTGTCCATGCTAATATTAACAAATTTAAAACATTAGAATAGGCATAGGAATGTGGCAATGCAACTGCCCTCTAACGGAATTGTTTAATTGAAAAAATTGTCCCATCAGTGCAATTTGTCAAAAACCTCTCGAGATTTTTGCTCGAATCAAAAGGAGAAACGTATCGTTATCTTAATGGTTGTGCCCTGACATGCTGACTGGACTTAGTTGTGTATCAGACAGATATGTGTGTGTGTGTAGGAATTTCTAGGGTCTGAAAAGTGAAAAGCGTTTCGTTATTAATGTACATTGACTAGACATCAATGCCTGTTGTTGGTAAAAATGGCTTATAAATCCATTTCTTCGATTATTCATACGTAGCTATTATAATCGTCCTATTGCTTAAATACAATAAGAATTTCAAGGGCAGAGCTTATTCCACTCACTAGTAGTTGTTTGCATTTCGGCGCTGATTAAAATACCACTTTATGCGCCACATTCCGATGACAAGAAAAGGACACATTTATTTTCTTTTATTTTCAATATGTCATGAAAGGTTAAATTGCTGAAGTGATGACATTTTTAATTGAAGAGTCAACGATACGCCTGCGGTGCTTTGCACAACCTTTTTGAAAAAAAGACCGAATATGATGTCAGGCGGCCTTGCCGACGACTCGTGGTATTTAGTAAGACGACCTACTCGTTTTTGCTGAACAGGTTCACTGTGGGCGAGGAATCCTCGTACAATCTTCAACTTTCTTCGTTGTATGCTCAGTTTCGAGCACAACCTATTTGCTCAATTAAATAATCGGGACCTAAACCTTTTATTTAATAAAGAATGCATGTCTTTTCATATGTTCGACCAACATACGTCCAAAGTGTGACCAAAAAATATTTATCTTCAACACTTTTTTCCCTTTTTTTGCATTGCATAGCGGGTACAGCTAGTAGTTTATAAAATACTAATTAAAAACAATTTACTCATAGAGAATGGAGATTATCTTCTCAGAAGTTAATTTTATCTTCCGAAAAGGTACCTCAGGGAACTTAAGTACACCTATAAAGTTTTTTTTTTATATTAATTTATTACTAACCCAAATAGCTATTTCTGTGACTTTCTTTCCCTGGAATTGTTTTTGCATTTGGATCTTATTCATCAAACAGACTCGCAGCTTAGCTCCCTGAGCGAATTTGAGTTTGTTGAGCCGAAGGGTTGATAATGATTACGAGAAGGATGCAATGATCAAAGAATTTCGTCTTCTCTAGACTCTAAGTAATGATGATGTAATGAAGCTTCATAAATACGCCAAATCCAACTAAATTCTTAACAACCTAATCGCATAATCTGCCTAATTAACATTCGATTATCTTTCCAACGACGATAGTTGTTTCTGACTAACTGTCATCATTGATCACACTTTGATTTTATCTAAATTTGTAACCAGACTAATTTTTTTGATGGGATAGGAAGGCAAACGAGCAGGCGTGATGGACAGCAATCAACGCCGCTCATAGCCATCCGCAGCACCATAGGCAGTGCGGAAGCGTTGCCGATCTTTAAGGAGAATGTCATTATGGAAGTGGGAATGGGAGGGAGAATGGGATGGGAAATGGGAGGGGAGAGTATTCGTCTGCAGCGGGGCTCTAGCATTATTAAATAAAATATATAAATAAACTACTAATGGTTAGGATCCTCGATGGAGGATTTATTTGAGTTGCCAATTATGATTGCAATTCTTGCAACCGTTTTATTTAGATTTGTAACTATCTAGATATTCATATAGTTTCATCAAATGTTTAAATATGTAAGGAAAAATACATCAATTTTAAAATTACTGACAGATTCTGGATGCAAGCAGCCGAAGATCGGGTTCGGTGGTGAGCTCGGAAGAAATCTATGTCCAACAATGCACTGCCGAAGGTTTGATTACTGATGATAAGTTTTAGTTCAAACATACACCTTGAGATGAGACTCTGCGACTGAGAAGTTTGGTTATGTTTCCTTTACTGCAATGTACGTTGTAAATTTGTAATAAAAATTATAATTAAATAATCGTTATAGTGTCACAAGTGCAACTTATTTCTTAGATTCTCATACAATGATAAAAAAAGCTGTTTGAGTAATCAACTACGAAAAATTGTATGTACTTACTTTAGTATGCATAGAATCTAGGACACTGTCCATTTTTATTTAATACTGTATAGTAACAAAAAAAATGTTATTTTTAAATAACAATTTTTTTTGTTGGTATAAAAATTAGTTCAGTTTGAATAAAATACCCCATTGCTAAACAATTTTATGTATTTTATAGGTAAATTATATCTTTTATCAAATATCTTCACAAAAAAGGTAATTGTTACTTTTATTTAAAAATCATTATTGTTTTTTGATAAGCAAATATAAATAATGTCAACGATACTTCAACAAAATAAGACGACCACTCTATATTTAACTTTTGGTCAACAGTTGTAAAGATTCCAGATTCAAAATGCACCTACTTATCTTGTGAGAGCGGTTTACCCACGCAACCATTGCTTTTACATTTGCCAAGAATAAAAAGCAAACAATCTAAATGGAAATCGCAAAAAAAAAATTTGGGTATTTTGTATCAACTATCTAAATATTCTTAAACAATATTCATAAGTTCCATTATTACTGATTAAATTTAACGCTGATACGACAAATTATAAGAACGTGTGCATCTGTCAAGTATTTGTGTACATTTTATTAAACATATTATATTTATGTAGGAATGGACATTATTTCACCACGTTTGTCCAAAAAGGATTGGCGAGACATCCAGACTCGCAATACATACCTGTTGGCCCTACATATATTTACATATTTATTCCGATATGGAAATTGAATCCGCGACTATTGACGTTCGTCTCTGAGCCAATTATATTATAGTAATTGTATTTAAAAGTTATGCTCGTAATTTATGTCACCATCTTTATTCGCAGTGTCAATCGCAGAGAGCTGCGATCCGTTGGGCATCGGCCTCCTTGATTGCACGTTTTTCCAAGATTCTTGCTAAGCACATCTACTTGTTGGTAACTTTAGTTATGTCATCGAGCTACTTAGTAGCAGGAAGTCCGAGTATTCGTATACGAAAACTCTTGAAAGTCTTACAAAAGAAACGCAACGTATATTGAGGTAATTATTTATTTATTCCTAATGTACAATTTTGGTATAAAGTCGGAGTTAATGCCAGAAGGCATTCTCAGGCAGTCAACTTTTGGGTAAAAAACATAAAAATAGATACAAAAACGAAATATGTACTTAAATATATATATTTATTAACTACATTTTAAATTATCTAATATTTATTCATATCTCTGTTAAATAATAAATATCTATGTAGTTTGGAATGTTAGTTATATGGTGTGATGGACGACATGCAGAGAAGGTTTAAAAAACTGATGCTTTTAACGGAAGATACAAATGACCAGTAAGTACGTAACTCGTCTAAAAACAAAAAAAAATTATGGAGATTTAGGTATAAACTTGGCAAGATTTTGACTTCAAAGACGAATTGAAAATTAATAAAGTCATGGTAACACGAATGAGCCAGTTTGACCGGGGAAGTATGAAACCAGCTAAAAGAATAACGGCGGAAGTACAAACAGAAAATCGGCATTAAGTGGTACACATTTTACCTTTTTACTTTACGTATACTGAGTTCCAATTCCTTACTTCCATTATTCCCTTCCTCTACTCCAATTATTTACACCCTTCTTAAGGCAAGTAACGCGTTTGCAATTCCGTTAGTGTTGTAGATGTTCAGGGACGACGGTAGTTACTTACCACCAGGTAATCAGCTTATTAGTCTCTCTGTTTCATAAAAACTATTTTTTACAACTTTTTTGCAACAGATTTGCCCGTATAATTTAAGACCAAATTTGTACCTAGTTGAAATAAATTTAAAAAAGTAACGAACTCAAATCCACGGACAATGACTCCCAATTCGCTGTCACCGATACCATAATCAATGCATTATTTACAAACTGACTGATGGACGGTTTCATACATGACTGTGGACGTACCAAATCGAAATCAAAATAAAATGCGAACGTGTTTCGGGGCCGTTTTGGTCGTGTGTCATGTCATTTAATCACATAATTCAGTGAACTGTCATGGCGGCCGTATTTGGCGGGAAAGCAATCCGCTTAAACGAAAATGGGCATGCGCTGGGATACCGCTCTTTGGATCTTTATTGCATGTCACGAACGTTGCATAACTTTTACACTTTTACAAAAAACAACATTAAAATATTAATTTACAGTGACAAACACATTTTTAAATAAATATAAATTTTAATTTGTATATTAATTCTGTTTTCTTATATTTAAAAGTAATAAAATTATACTTAAGTTAATATGTGTTCTACTATATAACTTTTTATATTCTAAAATATAATTGAAAAATATTTAAAAGTTTGTAATAATGTAGGTAATATAAATTTGCAACATTTATTAATGACATATATTAAACAATAATTTTAAATCCCATGAGTGGAGTGAATAAAAAAGCATTCAAAATATCTAGTGATTATGAAAAATAGAAGGTAATGTCCTTGCAGTTTAGGTGTTAATAAGTTACTTGCTATAGACTTTGGCCAGATAGCTGAAAATTGTCTTATTACTAGAATTTTAACAGTTCCTTAACGGTTTTTGTTAATATCGACAACTGATTATGAGTAAATAAAAATGTTAGAAAAAATACGTGATGGGTTTAATATTCTATCGATTATTTTTTTCATGCAAATACGCGAATTAAATTCAATATATTGTGTCATAATTTACTGTTATTTGTTGGTATATTTTATTTCCTTAAGATATAATCTATCTATTCTGTTAAGATACAACCAGCGTTTTGTTAAGAGTATGAAATAATTTCTTTTTTAACAAGCCTGTAATATTTTCAGTCAAGTGGCCAGTTACGTTAAAACTGCAATTTTTTTTATTTAAATACCAATCATATAAATGTTACCTGTGTATTTTACCACAATGAAATAAAAACTTTTAGTACTATGTTCTTTTTCTATTATACCCAATAGGGCATTGACTACTACTGGCCTGATACTAAATGACCACATTATGTAAGGCTTCAGAGTATTATGAGAAATCCAAAATAATTTTCATTTGGAAGAGGTAAAGTATAAATATTTAAAAATAGTATACAAGACTTGTCTTCATTCTAGCTGTTCTTGTAAATTATATAACTATTTCATGCAGTAATAATTTAAAACAATCTAACTTCCCCTATTGAGTCATATTGAGAATTCATAAAATAAATTGCACCAGTTTACCCATATGAATCGTTATATATTAGCGTTACGAGAGCCATATACGCGCTCTGTAATGGACTTGCCATTATAAAATGATCGTAATGAAGACAAACATGTCTGCAAAAATCATTAACTGAACTGGCAGTCCTTTAACAATTTATTGTTATTATGGCTTATAAAATGATAAGATTTCTGTGACGCCTTCTAAATATGCTAACAATTAGATGAATTTAAAAAAAATAGTAACATTAAATAGCTTTAATTAGTTAATTTATGCATTTTGAGGGTTCATTACCAATAAAAATAATCAAATTGGAGAGTTTCCTTTGAACCTTTCCTTCTCTCTCTCTCTCTCTATCTCCAACCAACATCTGAAAAGGTGTTTTAAATAATGTTATACATATATAACTTTTTTTAAAATACCTGAAAACCTCTTATTAACTTTTCAAAACGTTGACGTATTCTCTTTTATTTTTTGTATACTGGTTTTTTGAAAAAAGTAGAATATCAGTAGTAATATGTTCTACTTAATTTATTCTGTTATGTTATGGAATATTTTAAAAGTATTTCTTACTAACAAAATCAATAATACAATTAATAATATTTACTGCCTGTACTTAATATGCCTAAAAGTGGACGCTTACGGTCTATCACCTTTACAACTTCAAACAGGTTTAGGGAGCTATGGAGACAGCACGGATTTTCTCTAATGGATAAGATATGAAATGAAAAATCTGCCAGAGAACCAAATTCAGTGACATAACTTTACGAATTAACAAACTGAAATAGTAATGAACAGGTCACATTCGTCAGAGAATCGACAATCGTTGGAGTAGATGGGTGCTGAAGTGAAAACCACATCTTAGCAAACGTAGTGTGAGACATTTCATGGCTACATGGATAAACGGTCTGCGTACGCCGGTTTTCAACAATTGAATGCGAGATGGTAAAAGTCGCACTAAAAAGTGTGGACTGTGGACAATGTTCAGCAGCGGACTGCTCCAGGCTGATTATAATAGGGCAAGTTTGAAGTCTTATTCTCTGATTTGACATCAGCCTCATAATCTGACTTTGTCTAACTTTTAGAAACCATAAAATTATATTTAACCGCTAATTTACTCTTTGACAGCCACTAACCCCTAAAACCTACAGAAATGTAAGTACATAAGTAGGACTATTAGAAAATGAATTTAAAATGATACAAATATTATATAAAACTAAAGTGTCACTGATTTCATAAACCTTTCCTTAGTCAGCTGACATTGCATTTGACCAATAACAAACAACTAGGAGAGGTCTGTACGGCCATTTCAATTGCCACACGTCTTAGCATCTGTCTGTTTGTTTTAGAATAATACAGTAATAAATATTCGTCAGATAAACATCTTACTATATCTTAGATATAATATAAAACTTAACAATATTGCTTATAATATTGCTATTTATTGACACGACATATTAATAATTTATTTCGATGTATCAAAACGCGCGAACTAATCGTAGTAGATACTAATCTTTATTTCGGCTTGTCTAATCGAACAATAAGAGAGATTTAAGCGCGTGGGCAAAATACGACCACAAGGTTCCATCAAGCGAGACGCACGTTTTGAGATGGAACCGTGTAACATTTCGCTGCCAAGCCCACGCTTCCTGGCCCTATTATTCAGATACATATAATGATTATTCCGCACCATTGGGTCGCAGTTGAGTAACGATTTAGAAACCGTATTTAAACACTAGCTTTTGTCAATGTTCTATTGTTTATAAATATAGAGTGATTTATCTCAATATCGTGTTGAATTTCGACTAGTCGTCAACTATCATTAAGTCGTTGTTTGTTTTCATTAGCATTATAAATAAATCTTCGTAATAATGTTTCACCATTACTGTTGAAATCTTTACTTCGATGGTTTTATAAAATAATAAACTGGTGATTTCTCCAGTAAAGTAAAACGTCATACAAGAAACGTTCAAATACTCATGAGTCCAAAACCATCTTTACCTAACTCTTAGGAGCAACAGTGTTAAGTTACTGAAAATGAATAATAAAAAACAACTTTATTAATATACTTAGGTAATTTCTAACGTTGAGCACGCTAGATGTAGGAAATGCAATTCGACGAATAATGAAGTTGTTAAGTTTGCGCATGGAATAATTAAGAACTTTATTGGTAACAGCAAAACAAAAAAAAAATAATTTGTGGTGTTGCCTGCGTCATATCAAATTCCGCCACTGAACTGTTACGGCTGTATTAATTAATATTTCCTTACAGCTTGCAGGTCTAAAGGATCATGGTGGTTAACATATGTATAAATGCTATATATACCCATGTATAAGTCGATTACTCTACGTTTAGTCGATTTTGTTTTATTTAATCCCTAAAAAGTGTCTCCACACATTTATCAATTAAGCAGTTTTAAAACACATTGTTTTCATAAAGAAAATAAAAAAAGAGTTTATACATTAAACTTATATTAGTTTCCACTATTCACGGTGCTTTATTTATATAGTAAACATATGTATGTACAAATAGTTCACTATGAACTTGGCCCTTAGATAATATAGGTGTGTCCCATATCATACGCTAAAGCCATAACTTCATTAATGTAGATATATGTGAATAGTGAATATTCTGTAAAATTAAATTAAATATTTTATATCGCTAAACATATTTTTCACAATTTTATTTAATTCGTTATATTTATTTATTACATTACATATTTATTTAAGTACACGCTCGCTCCAATTTTAAGTAATAAATAGATATAGAATCCTAGGGAAATCATGTAAATGAATAAATAATAACAAACTTGTATGAAAAAATAGTGAGATAAAATGAAAATAAACAGTAGTTTACAAAACAAAACAATTTATTACAAAAATAAATAAAAAAATCATGCAATAAACTACAATAAAATTAATTATTAATATGGCAAATTGATTTACGATATACCTAATTATTAGTCCAGACTGCACAACACTTCACCGTCACGCGAAAGTTCTGTCTATGTCCACGTAATCAAATTCTGCGAAGAACGAGTCGAAGGGAGATAGGGAATCTTCGGCGAACTCCGAGGTCTCGTGTTCCGTTGAGAACTCGGACAAATCGGAGCAGAGGGGTGAAGGCCAGCGTTCCGGTCTTTGTCCTGCATCCCTTTCTGGACTAGAATCCCTCAAAGCTGCAGAGAGAGCAGTAATGTAGCGCATAGCCAAACGGAGGGTGGTGATTTTCGTGAGCTTTTCACAAGGTATAGAAGTGCCTGTGATTGCCGAAGCTGGGACAGCGCGCCTTAGAGTTTCGAAAGCACGGTTAATCTCCCTCATTCGACTGCGTTCGCGCGCATTTGCGGTTTTCCGACGATACTTGCTGAGCGGTTGAGGAGTGCGGCGGACGCGAGGCTCGCGACTCCGCGCGGCCCGCGGGCGCAACTGATACTTGTCGTGATCGGGCATCGAATGCCGGCCCGCAACCAACGCCTGAGTATCAAACCGAAAAAATACGCCCACTCGTCCTGTTCCGTTCAGGTACGATCGCGTGGGGAATGCTTTTGAGCTTTTGCAAACAATATACAATATATTACAGCATTAATTACAGTTATAGTACAGTAATATGTCGTGTTAGACCCAAATCTAGAGGGGGGAGTTAATCCAGGGTACCTGTCCCGGTAATTTTTATGGAGCGCTAGTCATATGTTTAAAAATTTTTAAGCGCCTAATATCCTTTACTGTAAATAGCAAACTAAGGCTGTATATGGGTGTATATGGCAGGTCTCATAGATTATTTTGTCGTACTGGAGTTATTTTCTCAAAATTGGCTGAAATACCTAAACTTACCAGAAGAACATCAAGATTCTAATTGATGTTTCAATTGTCAAATATACATACATATATCCATAAATGTCAACAATCTTGTTGTCAGTAATTTTTTATTTTTTCCTCATCTTACCTAACGTTTTCTAGCATATATTTTCCTAAGAAATTAACTAACTGCGCCATTTAACGT
The DNA here is from genome assembly GCA_031353405.1 of Baronia brevicornis. NCBI lineage: Eukaryota > Metazoa > Arthropoda > Insecta > Lepidoptera > Papilionidae > Baronia > Baronia brevicornis. Next base: position 68,684 of record JASFAT010002306.1, on the reverse strand, counting down.
TGGAAATCCATGGCTCCTTTATTTTTCTTAAATATTGAGCCTTTTAGTTTACAAACATTTTTAAAATACCGTTGCTGCCTAGGTTTTAAATTTTCGCTAAAAACATTCCTTTTTGTGTGTTAACCTCCTCTACAATTATTTTGCTCAGTCTCTGGCCTCCCTTAACCAAGATTTTAGCTTTCTCATATACCGAATTCAAGATGAGGAAGTTAACCTGAACATTAAAGATTTTCGGTCAAATATAGGTCATAAAGTTTTTCTCGGAAAAAGGTCGACCCGTCTTTGGTGTTCCCGTTCAGCTAAAAAAGTTTTGAATTTAAATCTAGAAGCAGGTTTTGGAACCGAAATGCAGATTTACGGTTATTTAGCAGGCTTTATACTATCTGATAGAACTCAACCCTTTAACTAAACAGAAACACGGATTCATAGTTTATATGCCAGACTTAAACATATTGCTGCAGAATCGAACATAAACATATCTTTATTACAGTTATTAAAGGCTACTCAAGAACTCTTTGAACTCTTTAACAAACTCTTAAGTGTTATTAACAAGAAAGGAAAATATGTTTGCCAATTATGTTTATAGCATTAATTGGTAAGACAATCGTAAAGTTTAAGGGATAAACACAACTACAACTACACAAAAAATAATAAATCCTGATAAAACTTATTTTATCACTTTGTAACGCGATTGTACACCTTTAATAAGTGAGTACTAAAGCACAAGCTAATACATACTGTTCGATTGGATTAGCATTTTGAATTCGGCATTTCCGTTTGCATTCGATGTCGACGACTAATTGTTGTTTGTTGACCTTGCTAGAACACGCGGGCTGCTCCAACGCGTGGGTTTGAACGAGTGTCCTACGTAGGCGCTCCGGTGTGTTACAAAGTGGCGATTATGTCATAAATCCGGAGCACTATCCTATAAGATACTGCTGCTATAGCCCTTTATATAAATACCTAGTATAACCATAATAAATAGTACAAATTAAAAAGCATTTATATTAAAGGATCCAATAATAAACTTGTACCGACGATAGACGACCGATTGGCTCAGGGGCGGGACCCTCCGCCCACGGAGTCAATGGTCGCGGGTTCGATTCCCGCATCGGAATAAATATTTATATGGATTTATGTTAGAAATGTTTATTCCGAGTCTGGTAACCCCCCCAATCCGCATTTCCTTTCCTGCCCCTTCCTTTCTTCTCTGTCCTTCCTTCCCTCTTCGCCTCAGTATGCAGGGTTCTGCTGGGGCTAACCTCCATCCTCCCTTGCGGCTCGTGGGATTCACTAAAACGAATTTAATATACCTAATTTGTCGAAAATGACGGCGACGTGGTTCGCCACCCGTCACGTCCTGATTCTCACGAGGGCGAAAAGCTACCAATGACGAGCCGCTTCGCTGCGATGAATGGCAGCGGATGGAGCTCTATGGTCTCTGCCAACCCCTGCGGGGGATAGGCGTGAATATATAAATATAAATAAAAAAAAATAAACTTGTATAAATGTTTAGCAATAAATAAAACACAATATTATTCTTACGTGTAATCGCTTCTTATTGGAGTACTTTAATTTATATCTCTGTCCGTAAATCTATTAATTTAGGCGATCCTTTATAAGGAATTGTCTGCTCATTTGAGAAAACCAATATCGGAGCGATGTTTTCACTTTTCAGTAGGTTGTCTTTTACCGTTGAGTGGAATTTTTAATTCAGTGTTCAGTGATGAGGGGGTCGAAGAGCAAATAATGGATGAAGGCCTATCTGACGGTCATTGTGTATATTATACTTAAAGTTATGAGTATATAAAACTAATTTTTAATAGTTATATTCTCGAATTTTAAATATGTTAACTTGATAAATCACAAAGAGACTCATACCTCTCTTGGAAGGAATCCAATATGAAGATACTAAAATACAATATTTACCTATAGGAAATAAATGAAAAGCAATAATTTGTGTCTGGTCATGCATATGAAAATTAACCATTTTCCTTAAACTAATTTCAATAAGTTGTGCATTATCATCATCATCAATCATTATTAGCCTTCAGTAGTACTTCATTTAATTCACTTGAAGAGCCAATTGCAGGATCCACTCGGGCTAGGTAGCATTTAGGAAGCTTTGTTAATTTTTTTGTTGCTCCTATCTCAAAGCCTGAAGACATGTATTCGACCAGTATATCCTGTTTGTACTCTCTTAAGGTGCCACAACGTGGATACTGGCAGTCCATCTGCTTCCCAAGCTCAGTCATAAAATGGAAAAGATGTATTTATAAGTCGTACATAAATAACCTTAAATACGTACAAATCACTTCATTTTCAAAAGTATCCTTTAGAATATATATGGAATTTTAAAAACTGAGATACTTTTTGGCAAATAAGATATTCACTTTAAGAAAACTAAATGAGAAACAGCACTTAAAAAGAGAATTTAATTCCAATAATAAAATTACAAAGTAAATATAAAAACTTACAATTTTGAATTGATTAGATTAGTAGCAAACTTTTTAAACATTTAGTTAAATAACAAAAACAATAAAAAACAACATATTTTCTTACAAAATAATATAACTTGTATGATATCATCATTATTAGTGATGGATCAAAATTCATTTCACTTTTGGTATAACCAGTTTGTTCACTTTGTTACATACATATTTTAAATACCTAATTTGTGAACTTACACTGTCGCAATGCTGTAGAAGTTCATTTCTTGATTTAAAATATATATTAATATTAAGAAATTTCAAATTATCACACACACAAAAATTAGCTATATATAATATTAATTTCAAAAATACCTTGGCTCAGTTTTTTCAAGAAAAATACAATTTTTCACACTTATCCATTCTAGTTATTTCTTAAAAAGTAAAGTAATTACGCAATCTGTTATTATATAGTACTTGGTTCTTATAGTGGCTAAAGGTAATTAATTCACATTTTCACTTCAAGATAGCTAAAATTATTTGTAAATTTGATAAAGTTCTACATATTCATAATTAAAGAGTATTTATAAGTATAATATAATAAGTATTTTAAATCAATATTAGCTTTGGTCAAAATTTGTATCAACTTTTATGCTAAGTTGACATTCGTCCGAATTTATGTTCACTTCATATGTAATCATTGTCATTATCAACAGTCAAAAGTACTGTTTAATGCAAACCTCTGCCAAGCTGGGATGATTTGTTTATAATTGCTTCAGTGCATCTTAGGTGTTTATGTAATCATTCAAAACTAAGTACAATCTCTAAATAACCAATGACAGTACCCAATGTTACTAATGTGAGACTACCTAGTTGTTGTGGATGTCGACTGTCCAACATGGCGCTACGAGAAAATGATTATAGCTTGGGAGAAAACCTAAATTCAGCAATGAATTGTTATAGGCTTTCACCTATGAATAACCAAGATATGTAGGAGAGATTGACAATTTGGTTGGGTCTGTTTGCATATATATACTTCAAATTATTATAAGGCACATATTTCTATAATCTTTGGGTTTATGAAAGAGCAGTGCTTATTCCTCTTTTAAAAAATTAAAATCAAACATTGATTTCTGTAATGTTATTTGTTGTGAATTAAGCTTTTCACATAAGTTCATTTGATTTTGCCTTATCCTTGCGCTTTCCTGAATAAGTGATTTTAGTTCATTGTTTTCATCTCTGTTGACACGGACAATACAATGTTTAGAAACAACCTCTCCAATTTTAAAATCTTTCTTTTGGAAAGATATGACGCTGTATGGAACGTCTGAAAGGTTTTCAGCATCTCTTATTACAAGACTTATTGTAGACCACATGCAATTAGTAAAGTCATCAACCACAATTTTTAAGTTATTAGAGAGCTTCTCTGCATTTTCAGATGCAATCATAATTGTTTCAGCTATTTTAGATAATTCAGTGGTCAAGTCTTTTAATTTGTGAATAAATGGTTGGTGTTGGATTTCTGAAATAATTTTATTTCTCAGTTTTAAACAATCATATGATGCACGTACAATGTCCGAGATATTGTAAAATTGGCTTCTCACGTCTTTAGTTTTATTTTCATTATAAAAGTCGCTTTTTTTAAACATGTTGTAGCATTTTAAGGCATTAGAAAATATAGCCTGAAAGTTATATCTAGAAACAAAACTATTCAATTCACCAGATATAGGCTCATTTATCCGTCTGGCTGCAGATTGTAACCTTATAGAGATTTGTGTCCATGCACTTTGTAATTTTTCAATGTTGTCAGCAATATTTGTGATATCTTGAAAATTTTTTTCGAAACCACCAAGGACATTTGTGCCAATGCCGGTTTCCTTTAAGTGATCGATATGTTTTTTTCCCATTTCAGAAATTTTTACTATAATTTCTTCTTGAGCAACAAGTTTACATAGCTCCTTGTCAACAGAGTTATGTTGTAAGAGTAATTGTTTGCTTTTATGTTTTAATGATTCAGCTCGTGCAAATAATCCATTAATAAAAGAGTTATAAATTTCCATCTGTAACAAAACAAAATAAAATCCATTTCTGTACAAAGTTTGACTATTTTTATAGTTATATAAAGCTTTTGGATGTTCCAGGCATCGTTTAACTGCAATAGGCACTATAGGCTCAACATTTTCATCAATTATAGATTGCTTGCTAAAAACATAAAGCATAATGGAATTATTTTCGTGCCAATGTTTAATAACATTATCTTTATTTTCGACATCGATGTAAGTTGTTGCTGAAACTAAAATTTGATCTTCAACCGGTATCTTCACATCTTTATTGATTAATAATTTTAATGTCTCGACAGTAGTAGTGGCATCAATTTCATAAGCAAGAGGTAAAAGGTTTACGACACAAAATACTTTGATAATTTTCTTTGATAAGATATTTTCAAGCAGTTCAAAGATAATAACTTTGCTGGTTGCTTCTTTCTCCTCAGATGGTATGTTAAATGTTACTTTAGAAGGAGCATCTCTACCCCTTAATTTTGGATCCCACTCTAAAGCAACTTGTAGCCACATTTCCAAAAGATTTTTAAATGGTTTAGAGATGTGATTTTCTGGAAAAATTTCATTTGAATATTCTATATCTTCATAAAATGTCTCATAAACACATATGTGCTCATGATTTTTTTTCTTAACATATGGCATCCACTGCACAGGTGCTAAAAATGGCAGAAATGGTCTGGTTCCACATATAATTTCAAATGCCAAGAGCCCAAATGACCAAAAATCTACAGAATTGCTATAAGTTTTACTGTAAAATATTTCAGGAGCAAGGTATTGCAGGGTCCCTACAAAACTTCCACAGATTGAATTAGAATCAATTTCTTTAGCATAGCCCAGATCTATAAGCTTATAGACGATTTTATTTTTATCTGGAACAACTTCATTGTTCCCAGTATTAGGCAAAACATGTAAAACTATATTTTCCGGTTTGAGGTCACGATGAGTAATTTTATTGTTATGAAGAAATTGCATTGCATTTCTGATATCGCCAAGTATTTGTCGGACTTGTATTTCCTTCAAACCTCCACAGGCATCAGGTTTGTTAAGAACTTGTCGTAAGTCACCACCACTGCAATACTCCATACAAAGAATGGGTAGCTTTGAAGGATTGGCTCGTTCTAAACCAATAATAAACTCCTCTGGGAGTGTTCTCGTTCCAACTATATTTTGATTGGTACAAGATTGTAGAATTTCCACTTCTTTGGTCCATCTTTCTTTATGTTTAGTTGAGAGTTCAGAGCCCCACTTACAGGTTTTTATTGCAAGCTTTTCTTCTGTATCTTTGTTCTTCCATAAAATTACAGTGCCAAAACTACCAGATCCTAAAACTCGGTCTTTTATCCAATTTCCGATAAAAACGATATCATCCATTGTTTAATAATTGCAATATTATAGTAAGAAATACAAAAACCATAAATTTAAAACACAGATCACCAAGCTATATTTATATGTGATCGAGAGAGAAAAGTAATATAGTACTGTGCTGCCAGCATACAATGTATTTTTTGTATGTCCGGCTAATGCATTTTTTTACATTCAACGCCGTCTATGTAATCTGAATGTTATTTAATCAATACGAATAAATATAATAATATAGACGATATAATTACATTGTCTTCAGCTTATATCCGTATTTTTTACTTTATAAATATATGTATGTACAACACTTGATGATTACTTGCCCAATTTGCCCTGGTGTGTGAGTAATCCTCAGAGCAGAGAATAAAATACTCTTGGTACTGGCTAACTAAATTACACATAGATACACTATACAGTAACACATCCGCCCTCTGTCTCCAGCTGTACAAAGCACAAGTGCGGCTTCATATGGAGAATTGCTCTCATCTCTGGGCCGGAGCTATCAAGTACCAGCTCCTTCTATTTGACCGCATCTAACGAAGAGCGTCCCGATTCATCGGCGACCGCAGGATTTCCGATTGGCTGAAATAATCGAATTTATTATGGCAAATATTCTATGGAGTTGTTTTATTTTCTCCTAGCTGCACAGTTCCACCATCTCACTACGCGCCATAAAAATAGTTTCCATCCCCATTACCTCGATAGCTGGCTCCACTACCACTAGACCTACCAAATGCGGTGTTCCCATGTAGATACGACATTTAAAAGGCGAGCGTATGTATATAAAGACCGGCAACACATCTGTGACGGATCCGGCATTGTGAATGTCTATGGGCGGCGGTGATCACTTACTGCTAGGTGATTCGTATGCTCGTTTGTCTGTTCAGCTATAAAAAAAGATAGAAATTATTAAATAGATATTAACGTATATACGGTGCTATTGATATATTTTTTTAAAATGAACCTATGTTAAAAAAAAATATCTAAATAAAAATCTATTTACCTTTTACGTTATTATTAACTTATTGTACCAGTGTCATTATTTGAAAAAATTGTGATTGTTGACATTTAAAAATGTTTAACTTATCCAAAATTTGTCGTACTTGTATGAAAAGTAACAATAATCTTGTTGACTTGTTTGATCAAATAAAGCTTGAAGAAAATAATAGGCTTCAGCTAGCTGATATCCTGATGACTATAACGGACACACAGGTGTGTTTCTCAAAATATTTGGAAAAACGCTTGATAGACATGATTATACACTTTATTAATTTTACAGGTAGTAAAAAACGATGGATTACCGCAAAATATTTGCGACGTATGTGTAAATATTTTGCAAAATGTTGTGATATTTCGAGATAATGTATTGAAATGTGAGGAAGAGCTTAAAAAAATAATTTTCTTTGATACAACATTAAAAGAAGAATTTGAAGAAGTTGGCTCAGAGAGTGACCATGCTGTTGCAAATGATGAAAAAAAAGAAGAATTGTCATTAGAATCCTTAGTTCCAAAAGATGAGATTAAATTAGAGGACAATTTATATCAATGTAATAATTGTTCAAAACAATACACTAGCTATAAAAGATTTCTTAGTCACTTAGCTACCCATGAAACATCATTGTCTTGTTCAAAATGTAATAGAGTTTTTCAAAAGAAATCTACCTTTGATAAACATTTGTCTAAACATCATGATGATAATAAACACTATGCTGAGGATGAGGATTTAAATGATATGATAAATAAAGTTGATGTAATACATATTAAAAAAGAAGATTTGGAACTTTATACCTGTAATGCATGTGGGCAATCTTTCTCAAAACAAAGATCACTTTTGTCACACACTAGAAAGCATAGTAAAAGAGAAATGTTAGATATTGAAAAAAGATTTGAATGTGATTATTGTGCTAAGGTGTTTTCTATGAAACCACTATTGAGACGGCACTTAAAATTACATTCTATAGATAAACCATATGCCTGCTCCAAGTGTCCAAAAAGATATACAAGGCAGGATCAGTTCTTTGACCATTTACAAAGACATAATGGAATTAAAGGAAATATTTGCTCTTATTGCAATAAAGGTAATCAATGGTTTAAATTAAAAGATCAAAGTAATTTTTTTTAACTACAGTTATAACTATAAAATGTTGTAACATTTTTCTGTTTTTTCATCTTTCATCAATTGAATATAAATTAAGGAAAAATATTTCTTAATTCATTCATCTAGATTGGGAATTAGATAAGTAATAATAATGTGTAGAAATTAATATCCTAACACCATCTATTGTTCTGTTTATTAAACCCTACATAAAATTAATAAAAATAAAACTATGAAAATATATGGAGGAATATAGAAATTTGAGTGAACATAGATGGTAGTAGAGCAGGTTGGTATATGCAACTTGACATCATCATATGTCTGTTTCACATTTTTGAGCCAATATAGATGTAAGGCTTAGGTATTCATTGTTCAAACAGTTCTGCACATTTTTTTTATTATAAAGGTATTGATAGTGACAATATTGGTAGTGACAATTTCCATAATTGTCAATTTGTTGTCATTTACATAATTTTGTATTAAAATTTATATGATGATAGTTTCCCTGAATCATCTTATCTTGTTATTTTCTAATATACATTTCTTTCAGCTTTCTTCCAACTATGCAGTTTAAAAGATCACCTTCGAACTCACACTAAGGAGGCACCATATCTTTGTTCCCAGTGTGGAAAGAGCTTTACAAACAGTTCCAATTTACGCCAGCATATGATGCGCCATACTGGTGTTAAACCATTTGCATGTAAATTGTGTCCAAAGACATTTTGCACTAAGGGTAAGAAATTCTTTTTGATGTGTCTGTTTTTATAAGAGAAACAAATTAAATAATGAATCACCTAATAATTAGTAACTCTTTCTTGACCCCTGCTGCTTAGGGAAAGGCAGACATCTTGTCCCTTAATAAAAGTTTAGAATGTTGGGTTAGAGAGAGAGGGTTGCAAACCTAGGTATTCTGGGCTGGTACACGCACGCACGCACACGGGCACACGCACTCGGGCACAAGCACACAGGCACACACACATGCACACACACAGATGCACACGCACACACTCACAGACACATTGTAATAAATTGATGTTGATTATATTTTTAAATGAAAACATATTTGTTTGGAACCTAAATGTATAGATTATAACTTAATGTTTACAGGGCAAATGATGTGTCATATGACCACACACACTGATGTCCATCCACACAAATGTGATGAATGTGGTGCAAGCTTTACAAAACTCAACTCCCTCAAGAAACATCAGCTTATACATCTGGGTATTAAACCATTCCCTTGTGACAGCTGCCATATGAGGTATGGTTAAGGAAGTGTTTTAAGGGTTTTTTTTTAATCTATTAAGAAGTCTTAACAAATACATGAAACACTATGCATGTAGACTGTGTCGCTGCAGTATCATAGCATATTCAATAATTTATTTCCTATTGGAACCAGTACTTATGGTCTATTTCTTTCCTAATGATGTCTAACCAATTTACTCACTACATATTGAATATATTCATCACTATCTGGAAAATAATAAGTTATGTTGTAATTGTTTATATGTGTATTTTTTTCTTGTAATTTATATAATCTTAAATAGCTTACTTTTAGAGACAGTTTGTTCATTAATCACACTAGGCATAACCTATTCTGTACATTGATAATTATATTTAACTAACGTAACTGATCAATAGGTTTAACAGTAAGGACCATCTTAAACGACACCAACGCATTCATACTGGCGAGAAACCATATCGTTGCAATTATTGTGAGAAAGCTTTTGCACAGAGCAACGACTTGGCCAAGCACATCCGCACGCATGTTGGGCAAAACATATATCAGTAAGTACATTTTCATAATCTCATTGGATTATTAGCTAGCTAATTAATGTTGCCAAATTGTTAGTTATGTGTATATATTACAACTGATAAAATATAAACAACTGCTGAAATATTGGGAGAGTTAGGCAAACAAATATTTCACCTGATGTTAAGTGATCATCGCCACCCTTGAACATAGATAGATACATTCTTTATTGTACACCAAAAACAAATTTATACAATTATTGATTGTAATATTTATATACAAATGGCAGTCTTTTAACGCTAATAGCGATCTTTCAGACAACACTAGGATGGAAACAATGTTAAACAGATAATCTGATTTAGGTTGGTTTTACATTATCATCAGGATGATAGAGAACATTTATTAATAAACAAAGTTAATAGTCATAAATAAAAATATATTAGGTTTGCAACTAAATTTTCGCTGTTTGTCATTGGATGGCTTCAGCAGTAAGTATTGGTCGTTTTGACATATCCAAAACGTCATGAACCAATCTTAGACATATGGTAAACAAACCGCTCTGGCAAACAAAAAAACTTTTCAACTATACAATAAATTAAAAAAATGCGTTGCCTATCTCACTATAAGATATGAATAATGGAAAGTGGAAAGTACTACTATTCGGATTGTCGATGATCTAGATCTCACTAAATGGCTAGATTTTTTAGAACTGCGAAGGGATGTCTCATCTCTCAGCATATTCTGTCGATTTTGCAATGGGGAGTGTTCCGAAGAGTTGTGCGGATAACTCCGGTTCCAGAATTCCACTACTGTACAACTCGCAACTACTACTACAAGGAAAAGTTACATCCCCACCGTATGGATGAGTAGCGATTCAGTACGGTGCGTTTTTCAACAAACTTCTTTTCACGCACCACTACATTGGAACCTTCAAAAAACAAGCCTACGCTTTCCTTCAAGGCCGGCAACGCTTCTGCAATGATATGGGCCGCGTTGATTACTTTCCATCGGGTGACATGCCTTCTCTTTTGCCTTCCTATTCAATAAAAAAAGAAGTCAATCAAAGTGAACGGAATTTCGCCTCAAAAACCTTTTACTAATTGAAAACAGTGAAGTAGTAAACTACTATACAGACGTTATAATATATGTGAGAGTATGGTACTGCCCCATATGAGGCGGCATATTTACTCTACAGATAAAAGATTTTACAAACAAAAACATCTTTACATACATATATATCGTCACGCCTGTTTCTCGTACGCAGAGATCATTTCCATCTGCTACGATCTCGCCATATTTTCCTTGCTTCCTCCACACTCGTCACTCTCCGCAAGGAAGCTCGCCGGTTAAGGGTACTCTTGACCTGGCCTTTCCTAAAAACTTCGGCAATTTGGTCAAGGTATGTTTTCCTTGGTCTTCCCCTACCGACCATTCCAATCACAACAACGTAAATTTGTTTTGCCAACCGTCTTTATATAAAAACATCTTTATTTAAATATTACATATACAAGCTGTTATATAAGTTATGAAAACTAGGTTTCCTCAAAATCATATTTTCTGTATTCACTTTGTTTCCTTCTTTTATTGCAGGTGTTCAGTATGTAATACGAAGTTTAGATTGAAGCGCGAACTACAAAGACATTATCCCACGCACTACATTAAAGATACAGAAACTCCAACAGTGCCAGTTGGTAAAGGTATAGAGGCACCAGTTTTGCTGTTAAAGACCCCCCAAGAGTTAACTTTGGAAGAAGAGACAAGTCAAAATACGGACCGCCAAATAACGATTACTGTTAGTAGCAACGGGTATAAAGATGGTTTGGCTGGTGGTATAATTATAAATGTAGCACCGCAAAATAGTTAATTTGTTCATAATTCTGTTTACAAATAATTTAGAAAACCTGAACAGATTTTTGTTAATGTTCATTTATACAATTACACATATAAATAGAATATGGTAATTGTACACATTTTAAATATTTATGAACGTATAAATGTATGAAGACGTAAACTACTCAATATAACATTTATTTTATTTTTAATAAATAAATTTTAATATACTTGTATTAATTAGAAAATTTGAAGATTTTTATACCTAGATACTGGAAGAGATCTTTCTTTGAGTTCATATTTATCACTTTATTTCATGAAGTTTAATGAAGAGTCCATAGTGTTGCCAATGTAACCACTTACACAAAACTCTTTGATTCCACAACATACTTTCTGCTTTTAGCATCTTGAACTGTATTCGAAAGATTTGTGATGGAGTGAAGTACGATTTACGTAGCCAGTGTGTAGCGAGTCTTCACCAAATAAACTGCTTTTATTATTTAAATATGAATTAAATCATGGAAAACAAAATTACGCTTAGTCAATGCATAACTCTTTTCATGTATTGATATTCTACCGCCTTTTTCTCGCTCGCACCTACTAATATTCTCTTACCTATTCCTACCTAATCTTCTCTTTGCCTTTGCAATAACCATTTAATATTATTTGCCCAAGCAACACACTCGACAGGCGAGTTTCAATATATATATTGTCTTATTAATAGTCAGGAGTTACTTTAAGGAAATCTGGTTACTATGTGGACAGTCAGAATTTTACCTGGCTTAGATCCGCGACAAGCAAACAAAAATAGACAAATAATAATGTATGTTTTTTACTGGTAGGAGCGGATTTACAGTAAATTATACCGAAAAACGGCCGCAACTCCACTGTCACCAACACCAAATACACACCACCAATCTTTCACAATGTACATAACACGTGTTTCGCCTCAAAACGAGGCACCATCAGGTATAGTAGACTACGGAACACCACCGTTCACTCAACGGTTGTCTTCCGTAGATTTAGTTTAAGTACCCTGGAAATCCAATTCCTCCAGTATAAAACGCACATTATTATTTTTCTATTTTTGTTTGCTCGTCGCGAATCTTACCCAAGTAAAATTCTGACTGTCCACATGTCTTGCCTTAAAATTGTAAAAGGTAGGCAGGTGTGTAAAATGTAGAACCCTCATGGTAGTCGTTCGGCCCTCCTATGGGTTGTATAAAGATGTGTAGTTAAGGTTGATAGTTCAAATAATGTTATTAAACGTATTTGCGCTTCTTTGCATTCCATGAGTACGTTTTAATTAATGAAATTTGTTGAAAAATGATTCTTAAAAATTAATAACAAATATAATAATAGAGATATTCGCTATGTAAATAAACTCAAAAATCTTTCGTTTCACGTTTAAATAATATCTAGTAGATTATGTTAGAGATAAGTTTAGATTAATGAAATTAACTTTTATTATAAATTGGAATGGCCACCGGTTGCCTTATTAAGTGTAACACTTTGTAGTTAGCAATGAATGGAGAAAAGAAAATTGTGCAGGCGATTTTAGTATATATAATTGCATTTAGTGATTTAATTTTTATTCAGCTATACATCAAATAATGTGTTATAAAAGTTATTTATAAATATTGGTATATAATTTTTTAAAAAAAACCATCTTATTTAAGCCACATAATAAAAAGCTTAGAACTTAATAGTCAACCGAAAAATTGTTATTAATGTATAAATTATGTCATGCTTGGAATACTTAGTTTTAATTTGTTATAATTATAAAAAAAATAAAAATTTAGTTACAAAACTATTGTTTTTTTTTCAAAAGAGTAGATATCTTTCGTTCGTATTTTCATTAACTGAAAATATATTATCACATACCGGAGTAAGTTGGTTAAAACCAGCTTTAGTTCTTTGCATAGCAATCATGAACGCTTCCCGATTTTCTGGAGAGTTGATATGCTGCAACTATTGAAATGTCGATTTTTTTCTTCATTGTATCAATTGTATTAATGGCTTTCAATAGTACCAAAGTAGCACGAATGATTTCGCCAATGTCACGTAAAATGCATAAGACACGAAGGAAATTGATTGGTGACTTTTTTCCTTAATATAAGTCCATGGACTTATATTAAGAAAAAAAATCACAATTTCCTGTCATTCTACCACTATGCCTCCTATCTCAGATCTAGTGATAGATATTATTCAATGTCTATCACTAGACTTTTTACACCTCTATTCAATTCATTCATTCATTCAATTTAATTTTTACCTTACATCAGCAATTCATTAATGGAAATTAATTTTAATTCGACACCGCCTGATAAACTAGTAAAATGGAATACGTGTTGTGGGTTTGGCTTTAACTCTTAAGATTTAAATCACTTCTACTTATCTACTGTTGCATTTATCTGCCCATATGTTTCAATGCCATTAGTGGAGGTATGGACACAATCCCATTACGCTTATTTGCGTTAGATTGATGGAGAACTGAGAATAAATACCTATGCATATATTTATCTCGATGTGGGAATCAAACCCGTGACCATTGACCCCGAACTGTAGTTCGGATTACCGTGGCGAATGTCCAGCTAAATGCCGATTTCCTCAGGCCCCAAAGAAATCAATGAACATCGAGATAAAAAATTGCTCGGAGGTCGTCTATTTTTGATCCTATAGGTACTATAGCGTGCATACCGTACTGCTTATCTTTTGGGGGCTTCTTCAAATAAATTTCTTCAAAATGTCAGACGAACTAATACATTTTGTTTTATAACAATGTTTTTTTTTTGCATTTTAAATTTGAATATTACAAATGTCGAAAAAATGTAATATAAAAGGTTTTAATGCATTAGTGACAAATTTTTGAATGTATCACTACGGTATTTATATGCGATTAAATATTCTACGATATTTTATATAGGCTACAATTATAATGATTTACTACTATTCAATTACTCATTATTCAAAGGGTAATTCGTGAATTAAAATAAAAATACCATTTTTGTACACGGGAATAGAGAACGTTATCATTAGCCAGCGTAAGGCACAATTATCCAACATCGTAATATCGAACGTATTTCAATAATTCACGAATCCAAATTTGAGCCTAAATTTTGGGCCGATTTCGGCTTATCGGGTCGAATGTGTACGAGTTAAGTTCAGCAACGCTTCTGTAATGCCCTACGGTACTGCATACATCTGTGAGCAGCGTTGATTATAGGTACATATTTTTATCGAGCGATACGCGTTTTCCTTTCTTTGCCATGAAATAGACACTAAAACTGTTTTAGACATAAATATCCTGTGGCTTACATTACATATTGACCAATACAAGCGAACTTATCTCAAATTTTTAAGGTAAGCCGAGTAGGAGTAGATACGTGATAATTAAAAAAATCGGGCACTAGGAAACACGAACAAATTACAAACCTATATGAAATACCTACGTGAAATACAGATTTCCTTGTAAGGACTATGTTGTAAATGACTAAATAAGACCTTAAACAAAGTGGTTTCCGTTTAAGAGCGTTAATGAATCAAAATTATATTTCTTTTTTTTACGTTAGATGATTATTGAAATAAAATTGACAAAATTTTTTATACACGTTTTTAAATAATGATGACGATATATAATATAATAATAATAATTTAACTTAGACCTTAAATTTTAGTCAACAACGTTTCAGTGTTCATAAAACCAAAAGATTGACCGTTTGTTCAGCTAAAAAAGTTCTGAATCCTTTAGACCACAAATTGCAATCATCACGAGAGGATATACACTGCTCAAAAGTTACTCCAATATAGAGTTTCTCAAGAAATCTTTAGAGAGAGCAGTGATTAAATTATCGATGGAGACGCGCGTAAATCAATACATTTGTGACAAGAGAGAAAAAAGGCCTCTATTGCTTTTCTATGATGTATGTAGCTATTTGTCGATATTAATCTAAACTATAAAAGACAATAGCCACTCAAAGTAACATCTTTAATTGTTAATTAAAGATATACCATTTAATACAATGGAAACAGAATATTATAATGAATACTTAAACATTAATGCCTATTTACCAGTCTATTTTCTATTCTTTGACAATGATCCGGGCGGGGTGTGCCAATCGGTGGTATCACTGCGCAGAGAACGGTCCAGGGCGGCGCACGAGGTAAGCACCCTTATCTTTATTTACTATCTATAAGTTCACAGTAACTCATTTATTTTTAGGCACTTATATTGTTAATATTTTAAAACAATATTGTTATATTAAACTAGGCTTTTGCAGTTTTTATTTTTTTTATTAAATCTCATGTTTCTAGGTAATTTATTTTAAAAGTCTTTCAGATAGGTGTTCTATTCAGGCAATAATGAACTGACCCGAAACCATCATGAGTCCGCTGCTTTCCGTATGCTAATAACATTTATTTATACTTGTAAATTCTATTTATTTATTTATTTTCTACTTTCGAGATCTTTGGTGGGGGCGATTTTACTCACTACTTTAGATACTAGTTCTGTTAACTACTTAGAAAATTATGCTCCAATAATGGATTTGTTTTATTTTAATGTTAGTAATCAGTCAATCAGTAATATTGATGTCAAAAATGTTTAGTTTTATTTTTCTAATTCTAATAAGATATTTTATTTTGCGCATTATACCTTTTTAATGTCTGATTGCTATCGTTTATAAATTGTCTGAAGGAAGTTGGGGAGTACCCGTTACTAGTAAATCTCGTAACTAAGAAAATGTAGTAAAACATGTAAATGCCTTATATCGGTTTCAATTTATTCCATAGTGTACACAAAAGGTCTTAATTCAATAATTTCTGAATAGAAATTTTCAAAATATGTGACGTCACGCACAAACAGATGGGGGGGTTTCGGGGGGGGGGGGGTAAGAGAGAGATTATTATTTATTGTTTTATTTATATTTCATACTATTGCACACACGTCTTTTATAGTTTACATATTTAATAATCCTTTCTATAGAATATTTTCATTGTAACATCCGATATTTGACTTCAATTTTCGGCTAGCACGTACCAAGCTTAGTACGTAATCCTTATTGAATTGTGAAAATTATTATAATTAAAACTAAATATATACACATACATTTTCATTTAGTAAACCATCATCGTCATTAACAGCCTGCGGCAATCCACTGGTATATGGTTGGATGTATGCCTTTCTAAGGCGCGGTATGTAGTCCCTGTTGTTGGCTTCACGCATTCAATTTCTGCTAGCCCCTCGCATAAATCGTCGCTCCATCTAATCGGAGGGCTACTCGCATGATTGTCAAGGCGCGGTCTCTCCTCCTCCTCCTCCCAATATTTTACGTAATTATTTAATACTTATTTTTACTCTGTGTCTGTCGAAATATAAATGTATCTATATATATATATATATATATATATATATATATATATATATATATATATATATATATATATATATATATATATATATATATATATATATAATATATATATATATATATATATATATATATATATATATATATATATATATATATATATATAGTATTAAATCCAAATATCCATATAAATAAAATAAGACGCAGGAGAACTTTAATTTGGCAACTGTCAGTCATACTTGACATTGTTCTTCCCCGACTCAATAAGTGGGAGCCGGGTGTAGGGAGGTAATTGAGCTAAATCTAGGTTACATTACGTATACTTTTGTATATATGTATGTTAAAATTTTCGATACGAACATTTCTGAATAAAGAAGACATTGTCAACCTTTTTAGCTACTAATTAACATTCTCGAAACCTGATACCTCGGTGGTCTAAATGCCCAACTTAATTTCTAAGGAAAGTGATCGAAATAGGTTCAAAATCGAAACAACTACCCCAAAAATTATTACGATAGGCGCAGTGTCAACAGAAACGGCTCTTTGTTTATTGCTTCTATAAAATGAAGATAATTTCATATAGTAAGTGTACCGTCTAATAGAAAGCAATTAACGCCGCGTATAGACAACTACAATACCATAAACAATGTTTCTCAAGGCCATCAAGGCTTGAGAAACTTGATTCGGAAATAATCCTGAAGGTAACCATTTACATATAACCGTACCTAATAGTCATTTAAAGTATTCATCTTTAAATACACAAACCTACGCCTTCCGGGCAGAAGTTAGACTTTAAAATTATAATATATTATTTCCTTAGCAAGCTTAAGCGAACGAAATTAAGATAAATACAAGTGTTAAATATTGTGATTATTTCGAATGAAAATTTAATATAAGTATTTAGACTATGAAAAGTGAGATGCATCGTTATAGTTCATAATACTCGTGCCTCAGTGCTACGCTCAACAAGCGCTATTCAAGTTGATTTAAGTGGCACGTTTGTAATGTTAGTCATTTGCATGTGAGGTCTGCTTTTAACCCATTGACTGCCAGCTACGAGATATCTCGTATTAAGCGTGTGTATAAAAATTGCCAGCTACGAGATATCTCGTAGTGGCACCCAGCACAGGGATTTTATTTAGTAACGCCAGCTACGAGTTATCTCGTAGTATTTTTTTTTTCAATAAAAATTACTGTAAATACTATTACAATATTATATCAGTAACTTAATATAATTATATTTTGTAAACTTTCATGTATTCTTAAAAATAAAACCTTGGCACCCAGAGCAAGACGCTCTAAATATGTCTGGCAGTTATGGGTTAAATAGTATTGACACATTTTTATACTAGAGATAATATGTATTTAAACAAATACTGTATTATTGTCAACATAGCAATAACAAATCAATGCTGGAATTAGGCTCTTCTCAAAAATGAGAGGTGTGGCAGTAATCTCTGCGCTTGGCGAGATTGGGGCTTGCGAATAGGCTTTTATAATTATATATATAGCCGCCTCATACGCTAAGAAATGGGATAGTTCTACACTATATTCGGAACATTAATAATCTACTTATTATTTTGCCATAACAAAGAGTTATATATCAAACTTATTTGAACATGTGGATAAAATTTAGAATCTTGATTTATCATATAATTGTTTAACTGACTGAGTGGTGAAGCTACCGCTTACCAATTCAATGGTCACGGGTTCAATTGCATAATATATTTCATTTATATAAAGCCTACACTTATTTGTTCCAAGTCTAGTTGCCCCGCTAATCCGCTTTGGACAAACATGGTGGGTTATTGTCCATTCTTCCTAAGATGGGAATGCCCGGGCCTAGGCAATGGGCCATACATATATGGGCTGTAAAAAGAAAACAATATTACCACCAATGTCCAATTTATTTACATCCTAAATGACGATACATACACACACTTGAAAACACTTGAAACCATTTTGCTTGATGTTTTGACTTTACGTCGAAGTAAATATGCTATATTTTGCATTGTGATTGCTAAAGCTCTTAGAAATTGCTCGAAGACGAACACAGTGGGGTAGGGGGTGGGGGTGGAACAGTAATGAGGTTGCTGTAGAAAGTGTTCATTATCAAAGTTCG
Organism: Baronia brevicornis; assembly: GCA_031353405.1. NCBI lineage: Eukaryota > Metazoa > Arthropoda > Insecta > Lepidoptera > Papilionidae > Baronia > Baronia brevicornis. The sequence goes on along the minus strand of JASFAT010002306.1, from coordinate 49,667 downwards.
ATTTAATCTCAAAGAACAAATAATGAGACATTACTGATGGTATTAAAAGTAAATATGTATTTCATAGTTTCGTAATGATAAAATATTCAATTTATTGAAATATAAGTATTAGTATAAATTAAATATTTAATTAAATGAAATATAAGTATTATTGAAATATAAATATTAGTATTATAACATTATTGATAGAAAGCGTAAACATCGATCGATATCTTTTGATAATAAGAGTTATATATTTATTTTTAAATTGAACTAACGGCTCACACAAATTGAAGTGTATTTTATATTGCATATAATAATATTATATATATCTCAAACGAAAATTTTAAATAATCACCATTTTATCGTATTTTTTTTTAAGATTCTATTTCTAACAACGAACGAGTAGAAGTAAAAACTAGATGTTTTTTAATAACATAAATATATTTAATTTTGGGAACGTTTAAGACACAAGCAAACATACATTATATGAATATAATCATATTTATTTTTTATTTAAATAATGGCATGCAAATCATATTATTAAAACCACTATCTCTTGGTTTTGGAAAACCAATCATTCATTTTAAGATGTCCGCTGTTTCCATGCTATTACTTGTTATGTCCATAATATATTATTTTAATAACCATTGCTATATAGTAATAAACATTAAACGTGTAGTATTTCATTATTTGTAATAAAGAAATAAGGTCTAACTCGCCTGAAACGGGTCAAGGGCGATCGAAGGATATTAAGCTGCGCCGGGAATCGGAGCGCGTAGATCCCGACCAATAATTTTGAAATAATTGAGTTATAGGATAGTGCATTTACTGCTTTTACGTATATTACAATCGATATATTTTTTAGCTACGAATGAACGTGTTCGAAACCAATTTAAAATATTATTGCCTAGTATCTGACCCTATTAATTAGCAATATTATAATTAATAAACTAAATTTAATTGCGTATCTTTTTTTTATTTAAACATTTTCTACGGTTTAAATAATAAATGATATATCATATTATAAAAACATATGTAAAAATACTTTAAAAAATTAAAATTCTAGTAATGTTAAGTATTTTAAAAACAATTGTTAACGAAATTAAAATACAATCTGAAATCTCAATTTCGATATCCAATCCAATTATCTAAGCTACGGCGAAAGGCATCCAGTCTGCCAGCTAAATATGAACAGTCCTTTGCCATGTCATTTTTGTTAGAACTCTTGAACTCGTAGAGCTATGTGTCGGTGTCGGTGGCTTTAAGTGTCCGAAATTTATTTAAATAATCATTCTAAATTTAAGGGTGAATCACGTAATGTCGCTTAAAATTTAGAACAGTAATCGGTGAACGATCAGCGCCTGCGACATCATCAGTCCGCATTTAAAAAATAATTCTGGTTGCAGATGGTGACCTTTGTGAGAATAACACCGGAGATGAATGAAGCGGTGTTACAGCACCTGCGGGAGAGCTTTTTTGCAGATGAACCGCTGAACAAGGCCGTGTCACTTTGCGAACGCGGGCAGCCGCATGCCGCTCTTGAACGCCTTTGTACTGCCACTATGGTTGATGGTCTCTCTGTAGCTGCGATGCAAAATGATATGGCAAGATATTTACTCATATATAAAATAATAAATTTAATGTATAGACCGTTACAAAAGTCTATAATTATAAAGACATTTTTTTATCGTGTGCAGTTTTTTGATCTAAAATTTACGAGAAAAGTTTTAATAATAATTTTACTTGCGTATCGAGAGATCTAGAAAGACTACAGAGTTTAATTAAAATAAACTTTTCAGGTCCTTGGGGTTTCCTTGAATGGTATATTGTGACCCGGGGATATAGAGCAGTCCATTGAGAAAATTCAACAGTCATCTGACGAGAAGTACAACAAGATATTCACTATCCTTTACACAGTGAGCCGAGACCTGGATTTGTTCAACACATTTCAAGTGAACAGCATTTTGGAATGCAGGATTATATCTGTTTCAGGCGTAGCGCGAGGAAAAGGTCTCGCCAAAGAACTAATGAAACGAAGCATAAATATTGCTAAAGAACATGGATTTAAGGTTAGTAGTACATTTTTAGTCGGATTAGGATCTTTGATCTTGAAATTGTAAAGTATTCTTTTAATGATTATAAATAATGAATTTATAACATTCAATATATTTTTTTATATATTTTATATCAATCATAATATACCAATTTTAGTAATTATACTTAATGTTAGCAAAGAAAATTTTCATAATCTTCATGAGTTAAATTTTTTTAGTCTTGTGCGTCTTTATAGACCAAAATAATGTCACATTACAAGCTTGCAATTTGAAGTCATGACAGTCAATATTCTTAGACCTAACGAGTATTAAACTAGACCTAAAATAAAATTAAAATAAATTAAACTGTTTTTTTAATTCCATAAACGATGTTGAAGTCCTTTGAATGGTTTATAAAATTTTTGTTACAAATTTTGCATTATTTTAAGCTGAAAAGTTAACGACCTAATAAGCTCATTTTAACACGTTCCGTGCTAGCCCTTTAATGCCTGACTTATTGTTCAGGCCATTTGATGTTTTGACTAAAATTTCATTACACAATATTTTATTCCATCATCAAATCTTAGAGAACTAGAAAGACTATAGAATTTAATATATAGAGAACATATTAATAAACGAGGAAAATTAGCATGTTCCCATAGAACTCTCTTGGAAGTGCCTCCAAAATATAGATACAAGTGTAACCGAAGCTACATCTTTTAGTATGATTGCGGCATTGCGGCGGATTCAATTGCCACATCGGTATACTATATATATATATATATATATATATATATATATATATATATATATATATATATATATATATATATATATATATATTAGGTGTACAAATAAGTTTCCGCGGTTTGTCAAAAGATGGCCCCACCAGAAGGTTATGGAGAAATTGTCAGATGTAAAACGTAATATCCCAAGTTTAGTCATCTGGCAACACCATAACCTTAAAGTACTAGTGATTCCGTATCAACATCACGTAATTTTTTTCGTGCAAAAATGTCAAGTTTTATTCCGAATAAGCATCATTTGCGGGAACTTTTGATTTACTTCTTTAATGTGAAAAAATCTGCAGCTGAGGCGCATCGATTGCTTCTAGAAGCATATGGTGAAGCTGCTTTAAGTGAGAGAAGTTGTCAGGAATGGTTTCAAAAGTTTAAGAACGGTGAGTTTGACGTTAAAGACAAAGAACGCAGTGGAAGGCCGAAAGTGTACGAAGACATGGAATTAGAAGTACTATTGGAGGAAGATTCGTCCCAAACGCAAAAAGAACTTGCACTTACTCTACAAGTGACTCAACAAGCAATTTCACATCGTTTAAAATCGTTAGGAATGATTCAAAAACAAGGAAATTGGGTTCCATATGAACTAAAGCCGAGAGACGTTGAACGCCGATTATGCATGAGTGAAATGCTGCTTGCCAGGAATAAAAAAAAGAGTTTTTTGCATCGTATAGTCACTGGTGACGAAAAATGGATTCACTACGATAATCCAAAGAAGAGAAAGTCATGGGTTAAGCCCGGCGAACCATCAACATCGACAGCTAAGCCGAATATTCATGGAAAAAAACTCATGCTGTGTATTTGGTGGGATCAGCTTGGTGTCGTGTATTATGAATTGCTGAAACCAAGCGAAACCATTACTGGAGCTCTCTACCGAACACATTTGATGAGATTGAGTCGGGCACTTAAGGAAAAACGCGCCCATTACTACTCCAGACACGACAAAATTATTCTTTTACACGATAATGCTCGTCCACATGTTGCGGCGCCGGTAAAAACATACTTGGAAACACTCAACTGGGAAGTTTTACCCCACCCGCCGTATTCACCAGACTTAGCCCCTTCTGATTATCACCTGTTCCGGTCGATGGCACATGGTCTGTCTGAGCAGCGCTTCACATCATATGAAGACACCAAAAATTGGGTAGATTTGTGGATAGCGTCAAAAGATGAAGAGTTTTTTCGACAGGGTATCCGAATGTTGCCAGAAAGATGGGGAAAAGTAGTGGCAAATGATGGAAAATACTTTGAATAAAACGTAATGTACTTTTCCTTTACAATAAATTCCTAATTTTTTATAAAAAACTGCGGAAACTTATTTGTACACCTAATAATATATATATATTTTTATATATATATATATATATATATATATATATATATATATATATATATATATATATATATATATATATATATATATATATATAGCCCATACATTACCCACAGGTTGGTTCTAAGCCTCTCCATTTCTAGAAGAATAGAAGTCTACAAGGTGGATTAGGGGATCACCCAGACTTGGAATATATATATATATATATATATATATATATATATATATATATATATATATATATATATATATATATATATATATATATATATATATATATATATATATATATATATATATATATATATAATATATATATTCCAAGTCTGGGTGATCCTTGTAGACTTCTATTCTTCTAGAAATGGAGAGGCTTAGAACCAACCTGTGGGTAATGTATGGGCTTATAATAACCGAATACTTACATATCTCAAACTACTTAACATTTTAAATTTACTTTACAGTGAAAAGATATGCAGACGTTCTAAATAGCAATTATCACTTTCGCAGCTCTTCAAAGTGGATGCCACCGGAGCGTATTCTCAACGCATTTGTAGCAGTTTAGGCTTGAGGGTACTGCGCCGCGTGCCGTACTGTGATTATTGCGATGAAAATGGTGTACCCATTTTCAAAGTACCTCCTCCACATGACGCACTATCCATCATGGTTCTTCAGTTCTAATGAATGTTTAAAATTATTTTCTGCACATCTTAGTATTATTTTACGCATAATGTATGTTACGAAAGTAATTTGTGTACTGGTAAGAAAAATATTAATGAAATAAATCATAGAATGTCACTAATTTAAACCAAATCATCATACATACATCCCTAATCAAATTGTAAAATACATAACTGTCCGTTTTTTTTTCTTTGCTCGATTTTTTATTTACCCAATAAGTCTTGATCACCGATAATCGGCTATTTGTGTCTTTCTTGTGCCATCTCCTTCCATTTCTCCCTGAAGTAATATACATTTGTCTGGGAACAAAAGTACCCAGGATATTATACCTTATAAAGTTCTATTTAATTTTATATTAATTGAAGTAATAATATACGCGCATTGTAAAACTTTTGGTGAATAACTATAATTATTTTAATTAATTAGTAAACTTACCGCTTCGAACGCTGTAAAACCAAGTTGGTTCAACTGTCTCCAAGATTAGTGTAAACAAATGGAGAAGTAGAAATGTTGAAAACGGATGTTCAAATTTTGGTTTCGTGCAAATAAGCAAAACAGCTTATAGGACGATAGTTTCAACATAACAGACAGATACTACTATTTTATGTTAAATATTTATATTTATGCTTTTGCTAATGTATTTAATAGTAGTGTATTGTATGTACTCACGTTGTATTCCTCTTGGTGTCATTACATGGATATATTGATTGTATTGATGTAGTATGGAATATGTATTCTTAGAGTAGTAAAAGAAATATGTTTTTATTTTTACATTTTATTTATTTAAAGCTCTTAATATTACGAACCATTGTTGTAGACTTGTAATAAAATGACGGTACAAAGACAAGAAAAATGTTGTGCTAGTGAAAAATATATTTATGTACAATGGTTTTTATTTTGTATGCAATTTTGGAAAATATTATAAAACGAATGTACAAAAAGAATTGATGTGCAAAGAATGTAAGACTTCTTTATATTGCGTGTGTTACACAGAGTCTATTTTTATATAAAAAACCATGGCTATCTGGAAAGATCCATTTGTCAAAGGCCGGAAACGCGTCTGCAGTGTTATTATTCTTCTTTGGGCGAAACGCTTAGTAGTTTTTCTTCCTATTCCATATATATATATATATATATATATATATATATATATATATATATATATATATATATATATATATATATATATATATATATATATATATATATATATATATATATATATATATATATATATATATATATATAAATATAAATATATATAAGTACATCGTCTTATATCACAAACTACTCTTTGCTTCGCCATCAAAATCCAGATCAATTTACACGGTTCAAATCGCACATTATTAAATGTTTAAATAAAACTAAAAAATATTTTTCTTCGTCTAGTTATGTTGATAAAATTTATCGAAATATGTAATCGATACTATTGTGATTAGAACAAATACATGTTATATAGAATATTGTTTTATAGGTCGTTTACATTTTTCTTAGATGAGAGTAGTTATATGTGGCCGTCTTTTATTGACCTGTATAACGTATACATTATAGACTATCGCTTTTGCCTAATATATCTGTGTTAGAGAATTGAAAAGTAGTTATGTAAATTGTTAAAATTGTATTTGAAATATAATATAATAAAGTAATTGTTGTTTTTCGTAATAAAAACAAATTGTTGGTTTTATTTTTTATTTTCAAATGTCTTAATAAGCACAGATTTTACAATTATTTCCAAAAAATAATATGAAGACATCGAAGTTAAAAATTCCTATCGTAATTTCGGTACGGCGGTAAATCATGGTGGTATGTACTTATAGATCTAGTAGAGATAGTTTATTCTTTTCAAAACCATTATATTAAAATGAAATTTAAGTTTCAAATTTGAATGATTTAAAATTTTATTTATACATTTGTGCAAAATGTATTATATCGTATTATTATAATTGCAATTTTTAAGTTAATGCTACATTTTGACAGTACTATGAAATTTCATAGGATCATTCAATACAGCTGTAACAGTTAATAGTTGGTCGTATTCAATTGCTGGACATATACCACTTATTGGCTTACAAATCACAATGGACAGATTTTTTCACGGATTCAGGTTTGCGAAAGCAGTCAATTTGACTACTTATTAATTTCGTTTAGGAAAAAATAACAAAATTCTAAGAAATGCTATAGTTATAAATATATGTATTTTATTATTTCTTAATGAAATTAACAAGCAGTCAAAATGACTTATTGATACTTAATCAGATAAATACTTCTACTCGTATACCGATATTTGCTCCAGTAGTTACCTCGTACAATACTCACGGGAAAAAATAGGTGACTCTATTAGGCCTGAAATCACCGCAAGTTTATTTCAAAATAACAAAAAGGGTAGAGCTTGTGTTTCGACTATATATGAAAGTGCAGGAATCATATTACTCTTCGATTATACGGTTAAACCGATACCTAGACATTCGTGGAGCTATTATTTATCTTAATTCACATAAACCATGTCAATGAACATTTTTTCTATTGTAGAATAAAAGAAGCACAGCTTTATTAAAATAATGTATTATTTGTAATAATTTATAACTAATCGTCAGAAGAAACTAAAATTTAACGAAAATGGCCCAATTCCTTTCTTCTTGCTTGATGTCGATGTCCACCTCCCGTTATTTCGTTCTTCCCCTCCTATTACTATCTTCTTTCTCTCCCAATATTTACATACTATTTCACTATATATATACAATATTTACATATACCGTCAAATGATCCGCTTACTTGTTCGCCCATCGTTTCCATAATAAAAATATGGTAAATAGCGAGGATCAGAGATCACGTCTAAAGTGTGTAACTAAAGTTGGCAACAGTCCAGCGCGTGCTTGTTAGCTTGTTTGCAGAACATCCTCTTCACGTTGAGTTTAGGTAAAGTAGCAGGATTACGTTGCCAAAATAAATTTTACTTTTTCTTTACTGTCGCAGTTTGTTTAACTTAGTGAACGATAAAAATAGCACTTTTATCGTTGACCACTTAGCAATTCTTACCACTGCGACTTAAACGAATTCAATAAACTGTTTGAGCATTTGGAATGTTCTATGATTGCAGATTTTCCATAAAATAACTTCGTACTTAAAACAATTCTGTTTAAAAAATTACACTTATAGTTACACATTAGGTTACCATGTGTTGTAGATACCATTTAAACACAAATGACAACGACTAAATATCTGTAAGCGATACAAATATTATTATTATTGGTTTGGAGATTAAACCTTAAGCGCACAAAGCAAGCACTTCACCACAGCACCATTTCGGTTGTCATTTATCCCTTATTGAAACTATGTACCAGTTGATGATAATTCTGTTCATTCCAGCCACTAAACGTGTAAATTTAAAAAAATAGGATTTTTTTTAAATTAAAATTCTTTTCACATCTTTTTTTTGCTAGAGCCTGATTTTAAAGCTATTGGAAATTAAAACTTCCGAACATATACATTGGTGATGGTCACCGTAGTCCCTACCGCCCATTAACGGGTTCCAGCTTGCATGGAGGGTGACATACATAACGAAGAATAAATACTATAAGTTAGATTAATAGGGTTGTTAAAGATGGGCCACGTATTCCACAATAGCAGGTATGTACACAAGTATCTCAGAACGTTATTAATATCTGAAAGCTTACTTTGTGATCACATATGTATTACGAACGTGTTTAAATATAGAGATAAAGCAAATACATCTCATTACTATAATGTTTATAATCGATACGTGATTTTATTAAAAGCTTCTAAAGAACTTGTAAGTATAATAAAAAATACTTATTGACTGTTTTAAGGGTCAGTTTATCAAAACGGATATGTCATTATTGAACATTTTTTTGTAGATTTTCTCATTATATTTACAATCTAGCTATGGGTGTCTGCTAAGAATGTGTCCATTATCACTTTTCTTATAGTCTCTATTAAGGGGAGACATTATGTTCTTTACACTAGAAAAATATTCATTTCACTTCACTAAACTAGGGTATGACTAAACTGGGGGGTTTCAAAAACTTTTTTATCAGGCGGAAATCTATACTGACGCCATTTTTGCCTCTGTTTTATTTTCACTGCAATTAAATTCATAATAAACCTTGAGTATCGGCAACCAGTTGTTCTCTCTTCGATTACAGGGATATTTCTCTGAGGACATTTTGTATGTTAGAAATAAATTACCTAACATCATCAATGGTTCTGGGCTTTTAATGGTATTTGAAGAATTATCGACCTGAAAATAAAAAATATAAAACGCATAGCAATTGATTAGGAAAAGCTGATATCTGGCTCTGGCTTCACTTGAAGGTCCTTTGGTTAAACCTTCGTCGTGATGCATTTCAGCAGGGTTTTCTTAGTTCGTAACTTTATCGCCTTCTCCTCATAAGTCGCACCAACAAATTTGTAAATAAATCTCTCCATTTAAATTAATTTTTTTTTATATATTCACGCCTATCCCCCGCAGAGGTTGGCAGAGACCATAGAGCTTCATCCGCTACCATTCATCGCAGCGAAACGGCTCATCATTGGTCGCTTCTCACCCTCGTGAGAATTAGGACGTGACGGGTAGCAAACCATGTCGCCATCACTTTTCAACGAATTAGGTATATTAAATTCGTCTTAGTGAATCCCACGAGCCGCAAGGGAGGATGAAGGTCAGCCCTAGCAGAGCCCTGCATACTAAGTTAAGGCACCATAGTACCCGGGGGAACCCGATCCCGGGACGGTCGGCACGCTTGCAAATTAAAATTATTTTACCTCATGCCACCTATCTCTGCCCTAGCAACAAACAACGCCTTTCTAACCAAGGAATACAAATATTGTTTAAGTATTCCCTTCCTTTCTTCCATTCCCATATGAAATCAGAAGTTACATTAATTTTACTAAATTATATAGTTTCCTACTTAAAATATATGTACGTTATATAAATATAAAAATGAACCATTCGAAATACTCTACACTACATTCAAATGAAAATAATACGACAAGAACGTTTAAAATAAAATTTTCACTGAGACATGTGACAAACAGACAGTAGAATCTCATCAACGTATTTTCTAGATTTGTAATCTAAGTGACGTACTGTGTATCACAGTAATAAGTGTCAGTGTTGTAAGAAACGACCTAGATTTTATATTGAAAGAAGATTGTAGTGACACATCAACCAGAACAATCGTGGATATTAGCTAAAGCGTTTAGCGCACGTACTTTCTTACAAGCTCTGCCCTGGTATTCACTTGCTGACACAATCCGAATCATATGTGTTTATATCAACCGCGGGTGGTTAATATTTTGTATTATTCAATCCCAAGGCGATAGTTTCTTTGTCGTAGTGCCGATAAACATGTGCATATACCTAGTTTCTATTACATTTTTTTCACAAATTTTCACACTTCGCATATTTTGTTGCAAAATATTCTGAAATTGAAAACGGTAATTAAAAGTAAGGTGCTGTAGTGATACATTGATAAATGTATTAAAACTTTTTAATTAAATATAATAAAACCATTTTACTTTTTTTGCTATGCTCGGGGTTTCTCTAGTGGACAGAATTCGAAATGAAGAAATTCGCCGGAGAACCGGAGTCACCGACATAGCTCTTCAAGTTAGCAGACTGAAGTGGCAATGGGCTGGACACGTTTGTCGGAGAACCGACAATCGTTGGAGTAGACGAGTGCTGAAGTGGAGACCGCGACTTGGCAAACGTAGTGTGGGACGCCCTCCTGCTAGATGGAGCGACGATCTGCGCAAGGCGGCTGACAGAGACTCGATGCGTGTAGCCGAAGATCGGACTAGGTGGCGCGCCTTGGGTGAGGCCTATGTCCAGCAGTGGACTGCCGCGGGCTGATATTGATATTGATTTTACTTTTTTTAAATTGGTAATTTCAAATTTTAAAACAAAAATAAATAAATTGTTTTATGTAAAAACAAGGTTCAATCGACTGATGTCTTTCGAATAACATCCCCTTTGCTTGCATAAGAAATTAATATTGATAAAGTGTAAATAAAGTTCATAATTAATAAAAAATATACAGTGATATATTAATAAATTAATTTCACTTGGAAGACTTTCATTATGTTGAAGATCTAAAAATCCCCTAAAAATCTCATGTCGCCGTATTAGTACGCCTGGCATGTTATCGTACAAACATATATCGAAGCTCTTAAAAATAACGGTTTAATAAGGAATAATATGGATCTGTTATTGCTAAACTGTAAAAAAATTTCTTGTTCTGCGATGGACGGAACTGACTTAAATAAAAACCAAACATGTGGTGATTCAACTTTTGACTTAACCTTTGTTCACAAGAGGTATCAGCTCTTATACCTGCTATCTGCATTTTCTATGTCGAATTTGGATACATGCTAATTATGTGTAATGGTAAAATGTAATGTATTACGGCTTAACAATTAAAATTCTTATTAATTTAAATATAAAGCACGTAAGTCTTATCTCTCATAGGATATTTTTTATTTCAAAAACATATACTGAAACCATTCACAAGATTTTTTTATAGGATAGGAAGGCAAACGTACGAGCAAGCGTATCACCAGATGGAAAGCAATTAACACCGCCCATAGACCCGCCGGCGGCCTTTAAGATATGAGTAGGCTTGTTTTTTGAACGCTTCAATATCATATCGGTTCGGAAATAGCGAAGGACGCCAAGGATTCCGATACATGGCTTAGTATCAAGGGGAGTGTCTTCAAAATGAGAAGATACGTCAAAGGGAGTCTTGCAGTAAACACGCTGTGTTTTTTTGGAGTTCAATTAGACTAAGTTCCGCTGACCCCAATCCGAGACTTGGTATAATGAAGTCTTGATTTCAAACAGAAGTTTAGTCCAACATTCAGCGATGTTTAATTAATTATTAGGAATAGTTGGGTATAATTAAACTTATATATGTTGCAATATAAGAGGCTAATATTTTAGACAGAACAGATCACTGCAATTATTTTTTCGTCAGTACAATAGGTGTAATATGTTCCTTATTTTACAGGTCGGTCTCGATGATTTTATATTATCAGGTATTGATGATTAATTTATATTAATCAGTTAGATGGTCCTGTTTATCTATGCCTATAATAATATTGTCGATACTTACAGGAAAAAAACTCGGTCTAATCAAAACCATAACACAATACAAAATATCATTTTTAAAATAGTTTAAGTCTTCCATTATGGAAATTATAACAATATTAGATTTACTTCAAAAATTAAATCTCATATCATCTCACATATTTACTGAAGTATGAAGGAAATGTAGTATAAAGGAAAAGTAGATTCCAAATTAAAGAATAGGTAATAATTATGAAAAAGTTGATTTATTATTATTTTAATTATAATAATTATTATAATACAGTTTACAATAATTACAAGCGATCACCAAACAGGGTGAAACAAAACGGCGTATTATAGTGTCGGGCGAGTGAGCGCAGCTTTCCACGGAGAGACCGCACATGGCGCGGCCCGCGGGCGGCGCGCACCCGCCCGTTTCCAGTTAGGTTATAGTCTTTCGAACGCGAGGAACAAAATGTTACACAAGTCGAGAATATTATTTATAACCGATTCGCAGTAAATCAGATTCGTGAGCGGCGAAAGCGAGCCAGCGTCAGCGGCGGAGAGCAGAGCGAACGCGACGCGGGCGGGGATGAACTATGTACAGCCGCTAAGGGCAGTCGCACTCCTCGACCACCATCTCGGGCAAATCGCGCTTGATGATATTGGAATCGGCGCCAAAGTAGATGAGCGATAGTGCGGAGAAACGCACCGGAGCGCAACACGCGGCACGCTCGAGTCGCGCCGCCTCCACCACTTGGGCATGGTAGTTAAGGAAAGGGGCGCAGGCGCCGCGGCAGTAATTCGCATAGTAACCCTCCGGTGCTACGATCCAGTCGTCCCATCCGAGTGCGCGAAAGCTAACATAGTAAGTTTGGCGGCAGCAACGGCCTCGCGCCGCTGCGTCACAATCGAGTGCCCGACGGCGGCGCGGCGCACGCGGCGATAGCGTTAGACGCAAGAGGGGGCGAGCGGCCGCCGCGCCGCCTAGTCTCAGGCGTACGCGGCCGGCGCACCCGCTGCAGTCCAGCAGGAGGCTCAGTGGGCCCCGCGCGCCGCGCTCCGCCCAGCGGCGTGCTGCGTGTGTGACGTCCATGCGCTGCCAGGCGCGGGGTGCACCCCGCGTCGCTCCCGCTAATGCGCCCATTCGTGCTTCGCTGCCATTCCCTGCCACCGTGAAGGCCCATAGTGTATACCGTGGACGGCGCGCCCTTGGCGCTTCTGCACGCACTAGCAGCTCAGCGCGCGCCACCGCTAGTCCTTGCTCAGAATCAGTTTCGTGGCCCAGTCGAAATTCGATTAGTCGTTGCCCATTCAGGGTCTCACCTGTTAATGTAATAACAATAACTTTTATCTTCTCCAATACATTTGTTGTTTTTCAACTTCCTAACAAATTCCTAAGGCGAAATGACTCGTTTGACGTTTGCCTCACGACCGCGAGTTGATAGAAATGGATAATGGAAATTGTACGCAAGGTTCATACGGTGGGCGCCTTTGGCTGTAGGCTACGCGAACGTGGTCTTTATACATGTTCGGCTTTGGGTTGTATTGCTTAGACATGTATAACGATTCACAATCACGATAGCCGCACGAACACCTGCTTTCATGGAAATAGAAGGTTTTCCTACAACAATTGGAATTTTAAATGATTTTAATTGGTAACATTAACAACATCGCGGGCCGTGCTGCTAGTATATTAAAGTACAAAAATGGAAACTTAGGCTACTGATATTCCAACGCTGACGTTCCTTAGTCTCCAATTTCTCGACACCATCACAATTTATCCATTTACGAAACCTGTAAAAGAACATTTACATTAATAATAATGTTCTCCCAGTATATAAATGTATGTATTAAAATCAAGCAAACAATCAAATCAGTCGAAAAAAAAAACTTATTTTAATAAAATTATACAAGTTTATTTTCACGATCAAAATGGGGTCATTTTCGAGTCGTCTACCCAAGATACAGAGCTCGCGACATGACAGCTCAAGAACGCGGCCAGAACGGTCAGTGGTGGTTGCTAAAATTAACGCGGGTTGAATAATTCACTGCGGGGGATCGACCGTCTGCCTTTTACATACCGCACACTTGCAATGTATTGCAAAGCATACATACAATGTTACTATTAATTAATAAGATGTTTTTAATACTTAGTTTGTTTGTACATTATTATTTTGTCCATCACCTTCAGTTTTGCCAAAAATTAAATTAACAATTTCACATGCTCGTCAGTTCTATGTAGCATTATTCAGAAATTTTTAAACGTCGCTAATGCAATTTTCCTAATAAAATTTAAGTAAAATATCAAATAAAATAAAATATAATATAATTTAAGTAAAATATTTATTAAATGTATTAAAATTTATGAAAACACCTTACACATAAGATTGTTGTTCACTGTGGAACATTTGTATCTTTCAAAATTGAGGGGTATTACTGTACTCCCCTCTCTTAGTGGGTGGATTGGGTAATATTATACAAAAAAACTAAATCTAATGGTAACCTAATATTAACTTCAAATGTTTCAAAACCTAATATTAATCTTGTATTAACTTCAAAATGAAAGAATAAAATTTATTAAATTAAAAATAATTTTTATACTTAAATCAAATTATATAACCTTCAAATAACCTCTACATAATTAAGTCCAATGGCATGTGACCTGACCCGGTAGCATTTGTTTTACACATGAAGTATAAAATAAAACCTTGAGTTCTCCTTTATCGCTTTGCAAGCGGTTAGTTTCGTGTAACGTATGCTGTCACTGATTGCACCATGACTTTGGTAAATGTATGGAGATAGTGTTATCATTGTTAATTGTTATTATTAAATTTTTCCAACAAAATATATCAGGTGTGAAAACATGAATGTATCAAAAATATTTTAGAGTAATTAACTAATACATCTATCGTTGGAAAATTATTTTATAATTAAAGTGAACAAAAAACCTTTTCATATGATATATGACTTTATTATTCATATATAACGTTTAAGCGTATAATAACACAGAGAAAGTAGAGAATGACTTTAATAAAATTATCCGTTGAATTATTATGATATTTTATAAATAGAAAATAACAACCCTAGTTCTGAATCTGTATAGTTACGTAATAGCTTTCACCGTGACCGACATGCACTTTATATATTAAATTTCTAAAACGAAATTCCAAGCTAGTTCCAATCTTTATAATACATACATACGTATAAAACGCCATATACATAGACAATATATATAAATACATACATATGTATAAAACATGAGACAAAATATTAAAATAAAATTTGAAAAAAAAATTCATCTTGCAGCAATTACTTATTAACTACTTTGGGCTTCAAGTTTAAAAAGGAATTTGTGTGAGGCTTTTTTAATGTCAACAGGAATGTTACTCTCAAGCTTTATAGCCTTGTATTTATTAAATATCTTAAATTTTCGCATATAATACGGCGTTTAAAAACGAACAGACATCTTAATGAGTGATAGTAGTGATTAGGATTAATCTTTGAAATATTATTAAAATGTAATAAACTATATGAAAAAATTAAATCTTAAATTAAATTATACGTACGACGTTTATCAAAAGCGTTTTGGCGTTGAAAGGCACGTCAAACCCAATCCATACAGTATCGTGGCAGACAGCATCCTCCAACCTCTCTCGTCGAGACAGTGTCATGCAATGGAACATAAATAAGTAATAAGTTTAACGTGTTATTTATTAACTAAATGACTTTACAATTAATATAAGTAGATGAAAATTTTGTGTATGAAAAGAAGTTCAAATATTCTATATCAGTAATCTATAAAATAATTTTAATGGAATCGAAATCAAGTTTTAATGGACTTATTTCTATAATCGCTAATGGGATGCTAGTCAGACTCGATTCAATTTCTTTACTACCGTTTGTTTACGTTTTAGCATCTAATTTCTTGAAATGTAGCTCGTCCCTTCCATCCGGTCGAGCGGTGATTACATAATATACAAGATGGTGTACTTAAGTTACAATGCTAATGATTATCAATATTAAAAAGAAAACTCCCAAGTCTATTTATAATACATGATGAAAATTATCGTTAAACTCTTCAAAACCAGTCAAAGTAAAAGCAAAAGTAAAATTATAAAAGTTAAAGTTTACGTCGTAAGCGCTACCTTTGATTATGTTGAGAAAAGAAAAAAAGACAGAAAGTGTGGGTGTGCGCGAAGTACCCGCAAAACTTGATTTAACAAATTGTTTGTTGCGTGACAAAAATGGAAAAGTTTTAATGTCACAGCAATAGTTAGTTGTTTCTTGCAACACCCGTATTGAGCACCATTTAATTCCTAAAAGTATAAAAGTGATAGTATAATTCCAAGAGAATAGCGCTACACGTGTATTCTAGTGACAACGTACGGCACGCAACTTGGTCGTCAACCGCTCTACGTATCTATATACAATACATTAAAAGGATTGACATGAACGAGGAAAGCGCAAAAAAAGCGATGTGTAAGATTTTTGGGGAGGGCTATGCTAATGAAAATAAGACAAACAACTTATTTGTCTTGAAAAAAATATTAAATATTGTACATTAAGAATAAATAAATAAATAAATATTAAGCTATTATCCTATTAAAAATAACAAATTATCATATACATATATATATATATATATATATGTATATGATATATACATATATATATATATATATATATATATATATATATATATATATATATATATATATATATCTAATGTATCGCATCCGGGTCGCATTAAGTACATATGCGACCCGAAAGCCTCCAAATATTTTATTGGCACATACAATTAGATTTACGGTCTATTTTATACATCACTAGAGCGTTTTTTTTTAATAAAATGAGAAAGCGGATCAGCTAATGGTATAAAATACTGCACTGGGAATGCTGCTAGGGGCTTTACTAACTATTGCATTGGAAATGCTTTGCTTACCTTAGGGTAAGAATATTAATGTTGGAAGGCAACGAATGATTTAATGGGGATAGGGGGGCAGAAAGATTACATTTTGAATTACTAATATTTGAAGTTTTATGTAAAAGTGTTTCAATATTTGTTTATATTACTTTTAGTATTCGAACTTTAGATGACCGACTTTAGACGCTGTTATCGGATACTTCAGTCCGCAAGGTGCGACCCTCCTACACGCGAATCCAACAAATTCCAAAGAAATTGTAAAAGTAATTCCTCCAATTCTACTCGATGCGTCTACAAAATAAAAATGTTTCATGCTTTATATAAATATTGTATAATATAATGATTGTTCATTGTTAATATTTTTTTTTAAATCGTTGCAACTTCTCCATGTCTCCACTTCCAGAGTTTTCAATAAAAATATTGGCGAAAAAAAATCGTAATCTATAACCTATTACCAAAACAGAGGTAAATCTATGACCAAAACAGACCGCATTAACTTAAATTAGTGGGTCTGGAAGGATGAGATTTTGTATAGGATATCTTTATATAACCGAACTTTTCGCCAACCTTCCAAGAAACGACCCTCAAAAATAAAATGTGGCTCTTATTTAACTGTTTGTATGTTTTTATAATTATATTAAGATGTGATTATTAAAAAATATGATAAAAAACTAAGTATTTATTGTGTATGATTTTTTAAGCCCATATATACCCTACTGCTGAGAACGGGCCTCTCCATTTCTGGAGGAACGGACATTAAACCCACCACCCTTGTCCAATGCGGATTGCCGGGGTTACCAGACTCGAAATAAATATTTATAATCCATTCATATATTTATTCCGATGAGGGGATCGAACCCGCGACCGTTGACTCCGTGTGATATAATGTTACTGGAAAAATAAAAGTATTACTAAAAAATAAACAAGTAGGACAAAATGTTACAAGCAAAGTATTCTTATCTGTCCAAAGAAACCTCATAAATACTGTTAAATAAATTTTAGTCTTAACAGACCTGTTATATTTAACAAGGTTCAAACTATATAGTGTTAAAATTACATACAAATATTCCAGGAAATTGATATTATTAAATAATTAGTATGCTGTGTGGGAACTAACATTTGCTCTATATGGGTAAAGTTCTTATTCTAAGGAGTGAAAATGAATACGCAATCTACTGCAATAGCCATTAATGATTGGTAGGTAACATGCAATCGGTTTTCTTTACATAAGGTCCCCTTTAATGTCTACCTTTCTGGAACACTTGGTTCATGCAACATACAATTGAACTGTAAATTTAGTTTGCCACTAACTCTTAGTAGCTGTTTAGTGAGAATAGGCAGTTTTGAAATTAAAAAAATTTCATGAACTCGAGAAAAGTTGACAAAAGATCCGATTTCTCGAGCTCCAAAACATAATCAATAGCACGGAATAGTTCATTATGGACTAATATACATATACTGTGTGGTATATTATCAGTTTAGAATACCACGTATAGGTTCCTTGTGGTATTCTAAATTTAATTCATGAATTGTATTTATCCGACAAAAGTGACCAGCCCATTGCCACTTCAGTTTGTTAACTCGTAAAGCTATGTCATTACTTCTCTCTTATTCATTTCAATAAGAATTATATATCAATTTATTTACTCTATCTAAAAACTATATAATTAATGTATAATTTTATATACCTACATGTATTATATACAAATATTTAAAAAAACTTACATATTTAAGCATCTACTGTTGCATCTCTATAATTTGAAACGATTTCGATTTTCTTACAGAAATCTTAAATATTTCAAAAACAAAAATATTTCCTATTTAGTGAGTGATTGGACATGAAAGTCCAAACAGCATCTATTCGGTCAGTTCTTAGATAAGTACGGACAAACAGGAGATAGGTAGATATTAGTAAAAATGAGTTTTTGAATGGAAAATAATGAACAGAAAAATGAACCCCATTTTCACACGGAAAACAAGTCAGCACAATCAGACGGAAATAGAAAGAAGTAAATTGTAATATCAGTAAACGTAAGTAAGCAAACTATATATTTTATTATATTTATTAAGTTTTTATTATATCTTATATCTATCTCGAGTTCATTATGAAAGTTCATTTCTTATACTTTTTCGAAAAGAAGTTAAACGTTTTATAACTCACTTTTTAGGAGCTCAATAAGGATACCAATTGAAAACTTTATATTAAGTACTCCATGTGAGTGTGTGAATTTTATTTGATACATTCAAATCCAACAAATAATTATATGATGTTAATATAATTATTTGTTTGTATACTTATATAGTTCAACGTTTACCCTTAATACAGATCGTTAACCATTGATTTAGATTAAAGTTTTGTCTTAATCTTAATAAATAATAACTTTTTAATATTTTATTTTAAGTTATTAAACTAGCTTTACAATATTAATATATTTTAAAATATATTATAAGTATTTTTGTTACTTTTTTTATGTTTTAATAACTTTAATTCGATTTTTTTTAAAAAACATTAATACGAATCAAAGACACCTCTCCTTTCTACACAAATTAAAAAAAACAAAAAGGCAACGTTAGCATTTAAAGAAAACTAGTGCAAAAAGAAAACTAGTGCAAAAATAAATCTAAAAAATACGATAATGAGTCTTACCTCGATTTATGTGTGAAAAATTCTATTACATAATTCACGTAAAAAGTTTCTCATGACCAGGCACAATAATTTGTCGTCCCTTCAACGGCGATATGCGACTAACTCATCACAGGAAACTCCGTAGCTTTTATACTTAGGCGAGGGGTACATTTTCCGATCGCTGTGATTCAGAGGTTGGAAAAACAGCGCAGTCGTCGTCGTCAAATTAATTTCCGTACATGAACTAACATATAATTTTATATGTGGAAACAAAAAAATATAATTGAAAAACTTGTATTAGCGATAAATAATATTAACACTTGACGTATCCATTCTTATGAAGCTGTCAGTCTATATGTATATGAACAATATTTGCACATTGCTTTTTTACAAATGACATTGTACAACGCCGCTTATACATATGTATATTAAATAGAAAGTTGGGGTTTTTTTTAAATTTTGCACGCTTTCATTGACTTTATATATTAATGACCTTAATGGTACAGTAACTGATTTTTTATGGGATAGGAGGGCAAACGAGCAAGTGTGTTGCCTGATGGAGAGCAATTAAAGCTGCCCACAGACATCCGTGACACCATGGGTATTACGGAAGGTAACTTTAAGGTAAGTGTAGGCTTGTTTTTTGAAGGTGCCAATGTCGTATCGGTTCGGAAACCGCTGAAGGTAGTTGGTTCCACAAGGTCGTGGTACATGGAAAAAATCTTATCTGCTAGATAGCCTAAGTTGGGGGTGACAAACGTCCAACAGCGGACTGTCGTAGGCTGATGGTGAGTGGGTCATTTAAAACATAATTTACACATAGTGAATTTAAATTTTAGTTAATTAAGGATATAACTAAATTACTTTTAATATTTTAATTTTTTACGAATTCAGGAGTCTAAACTTAATCAACTCTGAGAGAAAATGCCACCGATTAATACTAATTATTAGTATTTTATGGCATTAAATACTATATAAGTTACAGTTTCAAAATAGATAAATGTATATTATAATACGTACATATATAACGTATGTATGTATGTGATGCCTATGGTGTTGCACATGTCTATTGATTGCTTTCGATCAGGTGACACGGTTACTCGTTTGTCACCCTATCCCATAAAAAATTATATATGATAGCTGCATATCCTTATGAGTCGGTAACTTATTGTTCATATTATCACCTTGAGGCCTATGTATATATATCCAATAGTGAACTACTGTATGATGTTAGTGATAACGATAACCACATCATTCTAATACAGCACTATCAGCCTACTGCTGGACATTGACCTGAAATTAAGGGATATTATTTCATACTATAATCCCCACGCTTGGTGGGCGGCCTGGGATCCTAGATTTATTTATTTTATTTTATTTGTGACAATGTACAGTGAAGTTCGATGGAGCATAGTAGGTCTAGTGAGACCTACTATGCTCCAGTGCCTAGTGAGGCATGCCCGTGCTGAGAGACCTTCTGATTCGGTCATTGTTTCCATTACTCAGATAAACGGTGCTTTTTATCTATTGGTTATTACTCCCATAGTCTGTTTATACGATAGTTACGAGATGGAAAAGGGCAGCCCTATTCTATGCCGGAAATGACATAGACAACGATTCATCTGGAAGGATATTAACATCATTTCTCTCACACACTTCCAAACGCCTCACACTGAAAGCAATAAAAGTCTCAGGTAAATACAAATCCAATGACCTATTCTCAAAATGATCAATAAAATTAGTTATATTTTATATAATGTACATAGAATCTAGACCTTCGTTGTCAAATAGATCTATTGTGATAAAGTGTAGGCAAAAGCTACTATTGTGTTTTGTACGTATAAAGAATACCTAACAAAACGTCACTTAATCACAAACCACCACTCCATTGGTTCAATGACCTCCGCTGTAATTTATTGCTCTGTGTCAACCATTTTGGTCGAATGTGAAATAGTTAATTATTTTAATGGTGAGTACTCACTCAGAACACCTTAACATTGAAACAAAATATTATCAAATTTTTGCTCGAATTGCTAAATGGCTGTAAAAAAACGTAATCTAAATTTAAAAAAATAATTATCAAATTATTTTATTAATACCTACTCACTTTGATTCGAATATACTCGATTCACAAAATTCGAACTAAAGTGAATAGGTATATATGTAGGTATCACTGGATTGGAGAAGAATTGAATGGAGCTTCGGGCTGGCAATCAATAGGAAAATACATCGGATAGAGAGCAATATGATTTTTTAGTATTGGAAGGCCTATATATATATATATATATCTATATATATATATATATATATATATATATATATATATATATATATATATATATATATATATATATATATATATATATATATATATATATATATATATATATATATATATATATATATATATATATATATATATATATATATATATATGGCTTATAAATATTTATTCTGGGTTTGGATGTCCTACTAATCCACTTAAGACGAGCGTGATGTTTTAATGACCTTTCCCGCAAACATGGGTAGGTCTGAGGTATATGCTACAGGTCTGGGTAGGTGCTGAGTGGGACACATACGGTTTGTGTAAAAATGCGTTATAGATACATACATACATACATATAGTCACGCCTTTTTCCCTGTAGGGTTAAGCAGAGGCCATAGATCTCCATCCGCTACGATTCTGACACACCTTCCTTGCTTCCTTCACATTCATCCATCTTTTTCCTTCTTTCCTCTCACATTCATCGTAGCGAAACGGCTCTCCGTTCGTCGCTTCTCGCCCTCGGGGGAATCAGGACGTGACGGGTGGCGAACTACGTCGCTGTCATTTTTTAACGAATTAGGTATATTAAGATTCGTCATTGTGAATTCCACGAGCCGCAAGGCAGCCCCTGCAGAGCCCCGAATGCTGAGGTAAGGTACTATAATACTCGCCTGATCCCGGGACGGTCGGCACTGTTGCGACTAAGTTCGCCCCTAGCCACCCATCCTTTGGCACGGCAGTCCGTGGATTGGCGAAGAGGAAGGGCAAATGATAGAGAAGAATGGAAAAGGCAGGGGAAAGAAACGATGGATTTAGACAGGATGATAGGGATATGATACTACCGCAACGGAAGACGAGGAGTGATACGGTAGTAGCTCGGGATGCCGGGGTCGCGTACCCGTGTACCAATATCATAATTAACGGACAAGTGGCTAGGCAAATATACTCCCTGACCAAAATGCGTTATATTTATAATTATTACAAATTATATATTATAATAACAATAACATCACAAATTATTACTCTTTTTCTATTTCTTTAAGATTCTTCCTGGATTATAATGATTTTAATCGTGTTTATTTTCGATACGTTATGATAAATCATTATAAAAGTGACTTATAATTTATTTAAACTCACTGCAAAAGTTAAAACAGTTAATTGCAATGCTTATGAGTGCTGATAAATTAGTGTATAAACACCCTATTTCAATGAAATATTCTTTTATATTAAAACTATTGAAGGTCACTCTACTTTTTTAGGAATTATAATGTAATATGCCTTTTTTAAAATATTATAAAAATGTAGTAATTACAAATATTATACAAGTAAGTTCTATTGTATGGGTTCCTGGAATAAGAGAAAGTAAGGTGGAAATCGCTAGCCATTAATACAACTAATCCTTCCATATTTGTGTTGTCTGTATGTTACAAAATGTAAGAGTCAATTAAAGGCATCAATATCCTATTTTCACTCGATCTACACTAACAGTTTACACATTTCTAAATGTTAGGTGTAAAGACAACTTCAATACGATATGCGCAGTGAGGCCATCGCTATTAAAATTGACTTGATATATATATATATATATATATATATATATATATATATATATATATATATATATATATATATATACAGACTAGATAGACTAGATAAAATACTTCATCAGTTATTAATCTACGGTGGTCCACTGCTGAAGAAAGGCCTCTCCCAAGGCATGTCACCTAGGCCAATCTTCGGCTACACGCATCCAGTCTCTGTCAGCCATCCTGAGCCTATCGTCGCACTCTTTAGACGTGGGATATCCCACACTAAATTTGCCACCAAGTAAGCCGAATGCTCGTTTGCTTGTTTGCTATAAAAAAGAACTTGGATTCACTGTAACTTTAAAATGAACGAAGCCATGTTTCTAGCTAAAACAAAATACTACATAAACTATATTTTGATACGTTTTAGTGTATAATATTCTACGACTATCAACATTATTAAAAATAAATTTCACACGTTAAACGTTGCACTCCGTTCATACAATGACGCTTATACATATATATGTACATGTATAGTGATGAGTGTTAAAATATAGTGGACAGAAGGCGCCGGGGTGTCGGTCGCGTTG
Organism: Baronia brevicornis; assembly: GCA_031353405.1. Taxonomy (NCBI): domain Eukaryota; kingdom Metazoa; phylum Arthropoda; class Insecta; order Lepidoptera; family Papilionidae; genus Baronia; species Baronia brevicornis. The sequence continues at coordinate 25,825 of JASFAT010002306.1, read as the reverse complement.
GGATTCGGCTGCGTACGATCGATGGACCTCAGAGACGTTGTGGCGCCGCTTGCGTCGGAACGCTGCGTCGGGTTGCCGTACCGTAAGTAGCTGCCTGAATTTATTTGAAATTTAATACAATTTTACGTAAAGTATTCTTTAACGTATCGCACAAATATTGAAATAAGTTATTTTTTGGTCAATATGTGGAAAACTGACGAAAATCTATAATATTTTCCTATATAAGCATTATTTACTTTAGTTAACAAGAATTCTAGTTTTGTCTCAAATTGCTAGTTTTTATGTAATACTTTTTATGTATTTCCAATAAAGACGAAATTGAAATTGAAATTGACACATTCGCAGGCGAAGAGATTTTTCATTTTGAGTTATTAGTTTTGCAGAATTAAGCGTTATTCTTAGATCTTCTTTATATAATATCTGTATAATATATCCATAAAATTAGTATAATAAAAGATGAATTATTTTGTGTAAACATAAATAATTTGTCTAAATTATTCACAATAACCGTATAAAAATATAGATTTTACAACAAAGTATTTTCTTAATCAAAAAATTAACAAATAAAAAGGTTTTTACTTAATGAATGAATAATAACTCTTTAAATGACTTTCTTATTTCATCAACAGCAAAAATATTATTTTTTTTTCTACAATATATCGATAATGTCCAGTGATACATTATCGACAGATGGTGGAAAAAAAAGTTTTTGTCGCTTTCGCCCACAACAAATTATCCTTTTTTTTTAACACCGTGACCATCCAATGGTTGTCTAGAAGAAATCGCTATAAACGATAAGACCGCACTTTGTTTTTGGTGTACAGTAAAGAATGTATCTGTCTAGATAGACAGATATATTCTTGACTAGACGTTTACTAGAATATAGAAAACCTAGATAGGTTTTCTGCGTTCTAGTAAAAGTCTCGTTAAAATGTACTCTTGATGTTTTGAGCATATGGTGATATTTTGTAAATTAATTGGGTAACGTATCCCTGGACTCGATCTACGAGAGAAATAACATTAAATAATTTTGCAGAAATAGAAAAAAAATTAATGTACAGTGAAATTTTGCACTGACAGTTACATACCTGGAAAAATCGCACTGCTAAGGCGCCCGCCAGCCCGTCTGCTGGTAACAGTAAACATTCGGTGAGTCTGTAGTCTGCGGAACAAGCATTGTCCCTCGTCTCTTTATCTTAAAAGACATGTTTACACTGAGAGACAAAACAATATCAAAGGTAACCATAAAATAGGAAACAAATATTTTTATTTTTCATTTTTATAACTGACAAAGCCCAATGAACAAGCGAGTTATAGTTTATATAGTAGCAATAGTTCAATTGCTAAATATTGTAGTTAATATTTAAGATCCTGGGTACGATTCTAAACTGGCTATTGATATAAACTATATTTTTCTAGCACAAGCAATATAAGCTCAGATGGAAAGGTAAACAAGAATTCTAGTATAATAAATAATATCATCACAACTTTCTTTTTTTAAAGAATTGATGAACATTTTTGTTTTATTAGGGTGACATTTAATTGAACAAATACTTGATTTGGTGAATTACATTTGTACTATTTTATCAGTCAAAAGGCTCAGCCATTTTGGCTTGTTCAATTACTAAATAAAACCAACAATGTCGAGGTAAAGTTCTCTGCGTTGGCGGTCGTTCAAAGTTCATCTACCTAGAAGATATGATTTCAATATGAAAAATGTTATTATTAAGTTTTATGAAAGTTTTCCTAGGAGTCAACTAATAATAGCTAGAATTCCAATTGTAATAGCTTTTTTACATTTCAAAGGTTACATACCTTTAAGGTCGGCGGAATTGTTTCACAAGTGAATAAATAATTCATTTTTTTAAAATGACATATTTTCTTCTTCTCTAAGCTAATGCTTACTTGCACAGTATCAATCGAAGGGTTTATAAATTGTTTTAGAGAAGAACTGCTGTTGTTTTTTGGGAATAAGTAAAAAAGGAAACGGGTTGATCCAATAAAAATGCATTAATTTATTTATAATGAGATCAATACCGTCCGATGGTCGGAATCTTATTCGCAGGCATATAGGTCGTAGTACGGAGTACGACACCCCCTGTCGTACTCCGCACGTCCCCTAAACTCTTCAACCTCTATGTCAATGCAATGATAGAAGATCTGTTCTGCGCATATTGTTTGTTATATCGGTGGAGATTGTATGAACAATATTAGTAATGCGGACTACGTAGTGTTACTTTGTGCCTCTATTTGCGGCTTAGCGAAACTGTTAAAAATATGTATAAACTACGCCCATATTCACGATTTGACGTATATTGTGAAAAACAAGCGAGTACATGGTCTTTCAGGCCAAACGAAAATTGCTGCCCTCAATTGTATCACCCATTGAGTTATACGGTACTCCGTTGACAAAGGTGTGTCAGTATAAGTACCGTGATCATATTGTATCCCTTGACCTTAAAGATGATGTTGATATAAAGAGAAAGCGCAGAGCGTTATCTGTCGAAGATGGTCGCACGCAGGTTTGTTCGGTGTTCTATCCCTGTGAAGCTAAACTTCTTTAGAGCTTACTGTACCTACTCTTTTACCTACAGCGGCCTGTGGGCTGATTACACGAAAAAACTACTACTGCGCGTGCAGTACAGGAATACATTCAGAATGCTGATGGGGCTGTCTAGTTGCTGTTGCCGCGCGTCGGATATGTTCACAGAGGCGCATGTAGATTGCTTTTATACAATAATGCGCAAATGGTGTAGATTCCTGATGCGTAGGGTTCGGGACAGTCCCAATAGCATCCTACGGGTATTTACTGACATGATTGATTGTCAGTACCTGACCCATTGTTAAATGGTGCATATGCTGGCAAATCAAGCTTAATTTAGGTAAGGTACGATTAAGATTACTAACATTAAATTAGTGTGTGTAGGGTGAAGGTAATTTGAAATAGGTACCTAGAGTCGTCAAATATCGTCTTCAAGTTGAATAATGAATAAAACATTAGGTAGAATAAACCGTTAGGTAGAAAGGCTGAGTGTTTTTTTCTTCTTGGAGTAATCAAAAAAATATATACTTATATATATATATATATATATATATATATATATATATATATATATATATGTATATAATATATATATATATATATATATATATATATATATATATATATATATAGCGTTTTTATAGCAAACAAGCAAACGAGCATTCGGCTTACTTGGTGACAAACTTAGTGTGGGATATCCCACGTCTAAAGGGTGCGACGATAGGCTCAGGATGGCTGACAGAGACTGGATGCGTGTAGCCGAAGATTGGCCTAGGTGACATGCCTTGGGAGAGGCCTTTCTTCAGCAGTGGACCACCGTAGATTAATAACTGATGAAGTGTAGATTATATTTGAAAGTATTTTATGTAGTCTTTCCTGTTAAAATGGCTGCACCCTAATAGCCATATTCTAACGAAATTTATATATATATATATATATATATATATATATATATATATATATATATATATATATATATATATATATATATATATATACCACAAGCACCGTACACCCAATTTAATTCTCCCTTTCATTCTACCATCTATCGCTATATTTTCAATTACGAAAGAAAAACTCGGCGTCTTCCTCAGTAGGGACTGCAGCCTCATTTCTCGTTGCCTTATCGTCAAACGAGTCTGTTATTTCCGGATCTCAAATCTGAAGTCACTTCCTGTCATATTTCTTTCGATTGTGTTTTTTGTAATTTGCTTCTACCTTACCTTTAATCATTTTTCCTGTGCTCTGTTCTCTTTACCAGACTTATCAAACTGTGTATTCCCAAAGTCCTTCTTAATAAGGAGAACTAAAAATTACTTCCGGTCTTGCCGGCTTACGGCCTCTATTGCTAGCTTTCTTTTTTACTGTGGGCATGGGAAAAACATAAGAGCGCTAACAAGAAAGTGAATTCCCTTCCTGATACTTGACGGACCTGGCTTATTTACATTAAAAAAATTACTATCGCAGTGGAACATCTACGGGCGGGGCGTTCGTTGAAATGATTTGAAGGCTATTTTCTTCCAAATTAACAACATGACATCCTAACCTAGTATTCACAAAATGAAGGTAACATAATAGACTTTAGTAGTCTATGATGGTCACTTATCAGTTAACCCTTAACGGACCAATGCCGCCATATAAGCGGCATAGCATTCTTCTCATTCTACTTTAAATCATTTTGTTATTGTTTTTACCATGAATTATATTATAAACTTTCACTAAAATATAATTTTTTTTTCTATACTCGTATAAAAACTTAAGTACAATTTCTCCTCGTATGAAAAATAATAGCTCGTAACTGGTGGAAAAGATACTTGAAATACTTTGAGCCGTTAAGGGTTAAAATAATTACAATGGAGGTTTTACGTATCCGTAGTAAATGACTAATAATATTGCATTCTTACCGAAAATGTTCAAAATATATGTACGTTACGTTTCCGTGTGACTGGCAGCAGAAATGTCAAGATGGTGCACTGTTTTCTTTCTTTTTTTTTCGTACGTCAATTGGCTTCGTACGTCATATGAATTAATATTTACAGCAAAAAAAGAAATACACATCTTGTTGATATTAATTTAGATTTGTGAGTATTCCAAGTTACCTGTAGTATTTTACATTTGTTGTACTCCCTCTATAATTATTATCTCTATAATATATTTTTCCGACTCCAACACAACGAATAACAATTTAACAATGGAAAAAGTATATTGGAAAGAGTGACCGACAAAGTATTGGATGAGATTAACGAGATACGGCAAATCTTACAGCATATTGAGAATTGAAGGGGAAGTATGATTGAGCTTTTGACTCGCTATGAAAAATTTGCTTTAAATGTCAATGAGGTAGAAGGAAAAAGAAGAACAAGAAGAAAGTTTACAGACCAATTTAAAGTAATAGCAAAGGTTTAGGTAATTGACCGAACTAGCCAGGATCGGGGAAAATGGAAACTGCTACATCAACAAGTCCTAAACAGTTCGATCAATTGTGGTAAAGCGATAACTTTACTACTAGGTTAAGATGATTACTGTATTACATTAAAAGGATAATTCTGTCTCATAAAGCCTCCTCTTTCTGGTTTACGACTTGGGGCTGAATTATTGTATACGCCTTATTTCTTCTTCTTCTTCCTATTATACTGCCTCTTCTACTAGCAAAAATTATTAACAGCCAGTTCAGTACAACAATTTTTTTAAAGTATTGTACGTTTGAATACACCTATATACATATGTGTTTACCATATGTCAGTTCTGCAGTACTATGTAAGTATTTCTAATATATCCTCTATGTATTTATTCACTGATGTGACCTTAAAAAGTCGGTATGCTGTTCGTGTACAAAGTTTTTAGAAAGTATGCGTTATCTCTTTCAGTTCCACCATACAACGAGCGTTCATCTCTTTCTAAACTACAAGTAGTACGAAGTAGCGGGAGAAGTCAAAGTTCTTGTCAAATAAGAAAACGCCTGATGCGTGTGCGCAATTTATATTGTTTCGCGGCAACTTAAAATACGAATTATTCAAAAATTATTACTAAAAGTACATAAATAACGACATAAATGAATATATAAATTGTATAATATTAAAGTAAATTGTACAATTAATAAAAAAATGGAAGAAAATGAAGTCAACAGTTTAAATGTAAGTAAAAATAAATATGATTTTTTTTTTAAATAGAATCTGTATTTAGTCAATAAAAAGTTAAAGACCACTTATTAGATAAAATGTAATATTAATTAGGATCGATCGTACTGTACAATCATATTAGAATGAAGTAAAAATAAATTGAAAATAAAATATGTACTCTTTTAAACTTATGTATAATAAGTGACGACCAATTGGCTCAGTGGCGGATCTGCCGCCTACGGGGTCCACATATAGTTTGGTTATCCCACCAATCCGCCGTACACGCGTGGTGCGTAAATGTCTGTTCCTCCAGAAATAGGGAGGGTTGTGGTTAGTGTCTGTTTTTTTCGGAAATGGAGAGTTGTGGAGCATATATAGGCAGTGATTAATTGATTGTAAAGTGTAGAATTTTACCATAAACTTCATTCTAATTTTATTAAGCTCAAACAGATTGTAAAATAATTATTATATCTTCAACGATTGATCACAATATTTAATGATAATATATTAAATATTGTGTATTAACAATAACATATCTATATTTATTTATAGGCCGAAAAACAAACGCAAAATCCACCGCATGTCAACCCAGATAAAAATATTAATCATATATATTCTGTTGAAAAAACTTCGAATAAATATAGCCTTGATACAAATATTAATATATGTTTATTTGTATGTGTAATGGGCGTATCATTTGGAATAATGCTAGTAATATTAAATGTCGAAGATAAAAGAAGAATTGAATATAAAGACAATGGAACTGACAAACCAAAATACTGTGTTTATTCTGCCTACAGTGACGTAGAAAATGAAAATGGATTACTTAAGCATGTCCATTTAACTTTAAAGAGACTTGGTTACGTAAAAAGTAGTAATCAAACTGACTGGCATCTTCTTTGGTCACACGACTATCCATTTCGTGCATTATATCCTAATCTTCATAGGTTAAAGCCATATCAGAAAGTGAATCATTTCCCCGGTACGGGATTTATAACAAATAAAGTCGACCTGGCAACTTCAAAGTCCAAATTCATACCTCAAGCATTTAAACTACCAATACATAAAGAACAATTTTTAAAATATGCTAGTGAACATAAAAATGTGCTATTTTTGGAGAAACACAATCAACACAGAGGTGTATTTCTTAAAAACGTGAGTGAAATTGACTTATCAAGTGGAGAAAGTTTTGTGCAGGAGTACGTACAAAAGCCGTTTTTAGTTGATGGACATAAGTTCGATATTGGTGTGTACGTAGTTTTAACATCTGTGAACCCTCTAAGAGTGTATTACTATAAAGGGGATATACTGTTCAGGTATGTAAACTTTTAGCCAAACTTTTAGCACGAACAGGCGAGTCACCTAATTATAGGAATTTTAATAAATGTACTATTAAATTGACTTGGTTTGACTACATACATACATACTTCCACTTGTCACAACAGCACGAAGTAGCCGCATTCAATAGATGCCTATTGTCACATTATATTGTAAGTTTTAGTGCTTACGTAATTTTAAATAAATGCTTAAAATTTTTACAAGTTTACATATTACTTACTTATGTACTTACTCCGCTGGCTCAACAATCAAAAGTGTGTTTTGATCTCCAATACACACTACCAGTCACGGTCTTGTTCGACTTCTCGGCAAATGTCAGCTTGAAGTTCGTTCAAATCGGCGACGCCGTATTGCTCCAACGATACCTAGTGCGACTATCGAGTCGTTGATGGTACACCCTTTAACGAACGATATTCCCATGTACACCCAATTGGCAGCGCGTCTGTATCCCTATCTCTATGATCTTTGTGTCCGTGCCAAAGAACGTACTTCCGATATTTTGATGACGCTTGCCGATGCTAGTACACAAATACTATAAATAAAATACAAATATACAATAATATGGCCAAAATCGATAGATTCCTACAGGATAACACAACGAATAATGTGATGTGAATAATATTTTGAATTTAGGATTATATTTATTGTTTTTGTGAGACAATTTCCTTTCTGTCCGAATTTAATCCACACGAATGGATGACAAACGTTTATCTTTGTTATTGATAGTTCTATTTCGGTTTATAATAAATTAATGATAACCATAAGCACAGCCATGTGTTGATATAGACCTGAAGAAAAAAGGAAAATTCCGTACAAATTAATAAAGTTCTTCAGGTAGAATTTAACATTTATATAAAAAAAATTATAATAAAATTTTATTTAATAAAATTTTTAAAACAACATTTAAATAAAAAAAAACATTGATATAACTGACAGCTTACTAGCATACAATTTTTCACAGGAGTTCCCTATATAAGTTAAGTTCTAAGTCTGTTGGACGTATTTATATCAGCGGGCTCGCCGCTACTTTAGCCAAAGAAACAACCTTACGTTTTAACGTGACAATGTTAGCCCTCTGGATACTTTTCTCAGTAAAAAAATTCCGTATCATTTCATCTACTTTTTGATATTTATCTTTCAATTCTATCTATTTTAAATATTACATGTAACTTTTGGTTTAATATTAGTTTCCCGTTAATGTTTAAATCTAGCCGAGCAAAAAAGTATGGGAACAAAAATGAGTAAAATTGTAAGTATTTTGCAGTAGTAACTTAACTACATTAAAATAAAAAAAAAACAACTTTCAATACGTCAATTTACTTAACTCAATTTACTTTCAATACAAATATTCGGTCAAATATTATCACGTTTTTTAGATGTAATGATTACTTGCTCTGAAATTTAAGATTACTATTTGTATATTTATTTGATCTTTAAGTTCTATATAACCTGAATGATAACACAATATTTCAGATACTGCCCAGCTAAGTATTATCCATTTGATCCCAAAGTTTTAGAAAAGTACGTAGTGGGAGACGATTACTTACCAACGTGGGAGGTACCATCCATGGCGCATTTGTACACCTCACTCGGGTTTAGTATGAAAGAAGCTTTCGATTCTTATGTGAGATCTAAAGTAAGTTACCATAATGAATTAGTTTTTATTCTTGTGTAATAACTAACATTAATATTTGAGTTTTAACCTATTGATTATCAATATTTTTATTTAACTATTCAGTAAAAGTAATAAATATTTAGTGTCTTTGCAACAATTGCATCTATATTTGACGAATGAATAAAGATGAATAAATATCAAAACCAGAAGTAGGATCAATTAAACTAAATAAAATTGACACTTCCTATTTAATTTATATATAATATTTAGTAAAATGGGCTGGGCAGCGTTCAGGAAATTTCTTCTAAAAAGTCTTCTCGTCGCCCATACCATAAAGTCTGAAGACAAAAGTCTTCAACCAGTGCATCCTGCCCGTACTCTCTTATGGTGCCGAAACGTGGACCGTCCGTCTCCTCGACAAGCTCAAAGTCGCTCAGAGGGCTATGGAGAGCTATGCTCGAGGTTTCTCTGCTGGACAGAATTCGAAATGAAAAAATTGGCCGGAGAACCAGAGTCACCGGCATAGCACTTCAAGTTTAGACTGAAGTGGCAATGGGCTGGACACGTTTGTCGGAGAACCGACAATCGTTGGAGTAGACGAGTGCTGAAGTGGAGACCGCGACTTGGCAAACGTAGTGTGGGACGCCCTCCTGCTAGATGGAGCGACGATCTGAGCAAGGCGGCTGACAGAGACTCGATGCGTGTAGCAGAAGATCGGACTAGGTGGCGCGCCTTGGGTGAGGCCTATGTCCAGCAGTGGACTGCCGCGGGCTGATATTGATAATGATTTAATAAAATATATATACTATTAACATTTTCTATTTAATTGATTATATTGCAGTCGCGTTCAAAGTTCTGCGCTTTTAAATACACTTATCCCTCTATTTAAACTGAAGATAGGTTTCCGACGAAAGTGTAAAGTAAAATGTCCGATATGTAAAACCGTGTAAACAAAAATAACTCCCAAAATTTATTTAAGTAAAACAAAGTAAATCATTTCAAAAACCTACCTATTGAGTTCATTATAGATTATGAACAAAAACAAAACAAAGAAATATTCAAGAAACTAAACATTTAGTACGTTTATTCGCTGTCATCACTTTCAAGAATTCAGGAGTCTCTTTTTCCTGGTTGTTATGATGTCACTTTCGTCACTTGAGCATTGAGCATTGAAACGATCCTGGTTCAACAGTCGACGAATTTGCTAAGATCTCAAATTGAGGGGACCTAATAATAAAATCTGTAATTAACAGTTACGTAGGTTTTTTTTGCTCAATCTTTATAAACTTCCAAATATTGACTTAAACATCTGTCAATGTCTCGCTGGAAATTAAGAGCTCGTTAAACATTCGTGTCACATTGTAGAAAATGATTTCCTAATTTTCTTCCCAACTCAAGTTCCACGCTGATGGCTTTTGTTGTGAATGTGACTGGTTCAGATTGCTCTTAATCAGAATCAGTTCAAAATTCATTAAATTTATAAACCATGTAAGACAGACATCGTGTAAATAGGGGAATTAATAAATACACTTGTATTTAAAAAAATAAATTTCCCATTGATACTCTGAAATATAATAGTAAAAGATGATTAAGTTATTTCTTGCATTTTTTTTTATTTCCGATTATTTCGTAACTTCACACTGAAAATAGTTTAATAATTTATTAAATAATAAACTTAATATGATTAAATATCATTTTCTAGTCCTGTTATTTTTAAACGTGCGTAATGTTAATTTTATATTTTTAAGGGACATAACCCCTCAAAAATGTGGTTGGAGGTAGAAGAAGCCATTAGAGAAGTCTTTCTTATGAAGGAACACTATATTGTTGATTCTGTAAGTTTCTTTTTTTTTAACCTTACTGTCAAAACCGCTCAGAGAACTATGGAGAAATATTTCTTTGGTGGATATGATATTAAATGAAAAAATCCGCCGGAAAACAAACTTCACTGTCATAGCTCTTTGAGTAAGCAAACAGTAGTGACAATGAGTGAATCGCGTTTGTGGAAGGACAACTATTGGACGAGATGAGTACTGGAGTGGAAACCACTTTTTAGTAAACGGAGTGTGGCACACCTGGCCATTGACGTGCCTGGAGGTAGTACTATGTCCAGCAGTGATCTGTCGCATGCAGATCATCATGGACCTTTGTCTTATTAGTATGATTTCAGGTGTTTCACAATTTGCCAGAATATCTTAATATTTCAAGTCTCAAATAAACAAAATAGTAAATATTCTTTAGTACTATTATAATCTAAATTTGATTCGTCACCAATTAAAGTTTTTTGTTCTTAATCTTACCTAATTTGCCTCTGTTAAGGTGGAAAGTCAATAATTAATTTGCGAAAATGCGCGAGAAAAAAGTTAGATAGTATTACTTATTTACGAAATATATAAATCCTCGTGCCAACCGCGGAAATTATAACAGTATCTCTTACTTCTAAAGGAGGCTAACGTTCAGCAGTGAACTGTAATGGCTATATTAATGATGAGGAAGATAATTTAGGAAATAAAAAAAATACTAGTCAAAAATTTAAACGATAAATGGCCGGCAGCAAAGCCTCTCTGAGGCCAGTGGCGGTTGACAAACTTATTAGTCAGATATAAAAATATTTTATATCTGACCTTGTTTGTTATCTATTTTTATTCAAATACAGTTATGATTTTTTGAACAAACCACACCATTAATCTATCCCTGCTAATGCGAAGCGTGGAGTTTCCCCATTGCTTCCAATGGACATTAACCTAATACACTTGTCTAAAGCGGATTGACAGCATACTTAGACATGGGAGACCTGTAAACCATACATCTATTTATCTCGATACGAGAATTGAAGCTGTGAACATTATTTCCCAAAGCTGTGACGCCACTGAACTAAATAAACTGCCATACTAAATATTAGTTCTAACTAAACTCCAAAAGTCAATATATCCAGTAACCATAAAGTGCCCAAAATCTGTTAATGATGTATGAGTACCTGATTTTAAACTCCAGCAGAGGCATGATATTTTTATTTACGATTTTTTTAACGAAACAGGCGAACGAACAAGCGGGCAATAGATGGTAAGTAACATTAACACTACTGCTTGTGGAAATTTACATATCAAGGATCCTGTAGATGCGGTGCCTACCTTACCATAAAACGTGATGATGATTGAGCGGAAAAAAGTTAACACGAGGGAAAGGAGCTTCAAGATCCCTGCTCTCACAATTCGAAGATCAGTAACACAGAAGAAACAATTCTACGCCGATATTCTGTTCTTTTTTATGGGATAGGAAAGCAAACGAGCAAGCGTGTCGCCTGATGGAAAGCAAATCAATGCCGCCCATAGATACCCGCGACACCACGGGGATCACAGAACCGTTGCCGGCGATTAAGGTACGTGTAGCCTACACGCGCCTTGTTTTTTGAAGATGCCAATGTCGTATGTTAGAGTGTAGTACTTCCCTCGTCGAGCCAGCCGAATAAATTTTGGACATTTTTCTTTGCAGTTAAAAAACTATCCGTCATCTATGAACTTTTTCGAGCTTATGAGATTTGATCTCGTGGTAGATGAAAACTTAAAGGTATATCTTTTGGAAGCCAATATGTCTCCTAACCTAAGCTCAGCTCACTACCCACCCAATCAGTTGCTGTACGAACAAGTGTTGTATAACCTGTTTTCATTAGTTGGTGTTGCCAAATACGTGAATGGGAATGAGAACGCGGACTCAAGGTAAGAACTGGTAGGAATAAGGCAGTTATACCACAGAAAAATAAAGCAACATTAAGGAATTTGCCTAAAGAAATATTTCTGTTAAATAGAAACATAAGTATTATTTCATACAACATATAATAGTTGATTTTGCTTAAGTAAATGAGGATTTTAGACGGATTTTCAAAATCTTACAAAGATGCATGAATTTCAAAAATAAAAAAGCTTACTACTTATCAATGAAATCGAATGAATCAAATAAAATATGTATTTACGTTATAATTAATAATTTACAGACACAAAACAACCGCACTGAATATGATATCTTCAGAAAAAAATATTGCTGTGTGGAGTGATGAGTGCAGTACGATTTGCAAAGAGAAATGTGAAGAATCAGCTATCTGTGGCCTTTGTCGACCATGTCTCAGTAGTAATCTAAAGTATAGTTTTCTTAAAGCTCACACTGAATTTCTTCATCGGGGTGATTTCAGAAGGTTATTTCCTCCTGCCTTGGTTAGTACACATTTTAATACTTCTATTTATAGGTACATTAGGGTGTCTGCCTATATGTAGAGAGGTCTTAACTGATTGTGATCGTCTAATTACTATCGAATTAATTTATTTGGATTATTTTATAATTATATAAAAAAAGACTTCAAATTGTGTGAAACAGTAAGTTTTGTTATACATATTTGTTGTTATTGTGCCTTAAACAAATAAAGTCAAGCCAATCGAAAAAATGGAACTTTTTCGTTTGGTTTGACTTTATTTATTCCTTGGTTGGTCTTCCTAGCGGTGACGCCATCTTTTTGAAATCATGTGCGTCAATTGAAGGCAGTATATTCTCTCAATATTGACAGAAAATAATCAGTAATCATGTCCCGATAAGGAACACTGTTCACAGTAATGGCTTTGCAAAAAAATACGTTCAATTACTCCACCACTTGACTAAATACACCATACCGTCATTTTGGGACTGTGAAGTGACTTCTGATGTTTCAAATGTAGGTCTGCTTATTGATGGTTCCATTTAAATGAAAATGGGCTTCATTACCATGCAAAAGATAATAGATCCTAAGAAGTTCACCATACAAAATCGCTCTAACATTGTTTCGCTATAACTTTTTTTATGGGATAGGAAGACAAACGAGCAGGCGTGTCACTTGATGGAAAGCAATCAACGCCGCCCATAAATATTCGTAGTGCCATGGACAGTAGAGAAGCGTTGACGAACTTCAAGAAAAGTGTCATTATGGGAGGGGAGGGGGTTTGGGCCTTCGGAACTCAACCCCTCGCCGGACGAAACGTGGAAGCTAAGCTACCATTCAGACGCCGGTTTCCTGCGGGAGCGTGGTACTTCCTCGGTCGAGCCGGCCCATTCATGGTACAGACAACAATACGCCATTCTTGATAAAATATACACTACAAAAATTCTTAATATAATCCTAGAACATGCACATTATTTTTTAAAAACCTTAGGGTGGCCACTCTCTTATGGACCGACAACTAGTATTTTATTTTCTTATATCTATTCAGGATAAAAAAAAATTATTTCAGAGACCTACATCACAGCAGGCAGAAGAGTTAATTGACTTAAATGAAACCAATAGATTACAATATTTGTGGTACCAAGGGAAGTGTAACATTGATATAACGTGGTGTACATAGAAGCGATCACTGATTATTTAATTATTAGAAATAAAGGTTTTTATGAACAAATAACAACGACGCAAAATTATTTTTTTGGAGTCAATGCAATGTTGATTTGTAGAGACCTATAAAGTATAACCTTTTACTTATTACTCAACATCCTGTCCACAAATCATTAATAATTTCTAGCCATACCAAAGTCTTTTAATTAAATTATTTTAATTCTTGGCGTTTTTATTCAATGAATGAAATTTTACGCGTCTTACACGAATTTTATGACCGGTATGATTAGTTAGTGTTCTCTGTCTAGCAACCCTGGATCTGGGATATCTGTAAAGGAGCTTGAGAGCATTTTTTGCAATTATTAAAATTACACTCTTAAGAAAAATGGAAATTATTGAGAAAAACAAATTTTGATACAATACATGATCAAACTAAAATTACCTATACGATAAAATGAATACCTTTCTTTCTTTTATACTACATTGAGATATTTGGATATTTAGCATTGTATACATAATATAATGTAGATACATTCGTTTCATTAGCTATTGGAAAATTCTATTTCAAATGCTACAAGATTACGGTGTTATCATAAAACCCTCAAAATGCACCTTAGGTGCAAAAAAAGTAAAATTTTTAGGATATACAATAATCGAAAAAGGCACACAGCCTTCCACAGAAAGAGTTAAGTCTCTCCGTGAGTATACTCTCCCGGAGACGGTGGACTTCATCGATGACGGGATGATAAACTATTACCGTCAACCCCTACCGCACACAGCGTAATTGCAAGGACTCCTAATCAACGCTATTACTTCCATTAAAGGAAAAGGAGCTGTACCTGTGCCTTGGACCTTCGAGCTAGAGAAACTACCCTTCCTATCCTCAACACACCATTAGGTCGTTTCACGGACGTTTCAAACTCCCAAATGGGCGCTTGTTTGCCTTGTTTGCTAATAAGTCGATTAGAATTGTAATAAGTCAGTAACCCTTAGCCTTTTTTAGCAAAATCTTGGCGCCCTACAATGTCTGTGGCCGGCATACCATCGAGAGTTACTGGCGGTATACGAAAACGTCCAGCATTTTCGACACATCCTCGAAGGACAACACACTTTACTCTTATTAATTATTACACAGACAGTTAATTATTACACAGACCCCAAGTCTTTGATATTCGCCTTTAAGCAGCGCCGCGAAAATCTGGTCCCAACACAGCTGACCAGCTATCTTTCATAGCACAATTCACGACGGATATTGTGTACATTAAAGGTGAATACACCACACCACACAAAAACGGCCAATCCAATCAGTGTTATCGATGGCAACGGTATGGCCATTGGCAGCGCAATTGTTACGCGCGCCCGCCCTGCGTTAAGTGCACGGGCGACCATGACATCGCATAGTACACACGTACTCCCTAATCCGCAGAACCCCCTCGCTGCATTCCGACCACGACGAAACGGCATCACTCGGATACCCCCGACACCTGTACTCACACGCATCCCGGCACCAGCCGAGCACATGGAGTAGCTAACGATACTACACCTTACACGACATTCACTCACGTACCCAGTCGGTTCTTATCCCCCTAGACCATAGGGCCTAGGGGACTACTAGGGACCATACTTATTAAGTCAAATCCTCGCCTACGCGTTGAACATAGCATCATGACAATTAAAATCAACACATACACGCGTGTACGTCCAGTATGGCGATAAGCCAATGGGAACCTGCAATTAGCACAGGTTCCCCAAATCATTGTTTATTCATCAAATCATAAACATATATCAGAAGCATTTTTTAAAACAAGCTTTAAAATATTATATGTTTTCTATTACCAAAATGCATATTTAATCAATTATAAAATTATGACTGTCAAATTATCAAACAAGTGTGAGATACATAACTAATATTTGTTTCATATACAAAATGTATAGAAAAATAATTCTATAAGAAATTAAAAGGACTTTTCGAACCAATTTACATCAATGACGTTATGTTTTTATTTCATTTTTATAATCTTTTATTATTATCTGTTACATTGTTTAATTGTGGTGGCTTATTATACAACATAGTTCGATTAAGGCTTATAGGTGAAGTGATATGTGATAGTTTTTCTAGTGGTAGAGCCACGCTGCAGACGAATACTTTGTCAAGAATGGCATATTATTTGTCTGTAGCATGAATGGGCCGGCTCACCCGGGAACTACCACACTCTCGCAGAGAACCGGCGTCTGAGTGGTAGCTTAGCTACCGCGCTTCGTACGGTGAGCGGTCTGAGTTCCGGAGACCAAACACGTTGGCAGCGCTTCCGCACTGCCTATGGCACTGCGGATGTATATATATATATATATATATATATATATATATAAACGTTAAAACGTAACGTGACAGGCTGACTAGACATTTCAAGAGATTTTATAATATTCCATTTTACTTGACACTGGCATAATAGTTTTAACTAATTGTCATCAAAGAAAAGAAACTAAAAATCGGTTCGGGGAAATTCCTAAAATAATACCTGGTAACTATGTCTGTGCTGTGATGATGAGTGTTATTTGGCTCATTGTTGTTGGTTAGATTGTTGTTGAAAATATTCTTTTTCATTAATTTATTTCTTATATTCATTTATGCAACCGTGTCGTTACCCAATGCTAAAATAAGTAGAGTTTTACACGTTCATGTTTTCAATTTAACTTGTTCATTTGTATATCACTTCATGATAAGATTATCACTTAACAAACACCGGTTCGACAAGTGTAGGCTCACACACTCAGTCCTCACGTAGCAATAGTGAAGTACTATCTCTGCCATAATATACTTATAATGTCTGGAGAAAGTTCTAATTCATATGTAAACTGCGAAAAAAAAATTGCTCTAATTACGGGAATAACAGGCCAGGTATGAAAAATTTTACATTTGTACCTTACAGATATTAAAAACCTCTGAATGTATACATATACAACTGATAAAGTAATAAACATACGATAAAACAATTGTATAGTTTTGTTAGGAAAGGGGAAAATTTCACAAGATTTATATTGCAAATAAAAATAAAACTTCTATGAATATATTTCTTAATTTTTTATTTAATATTAATGCAACTTTTAATGCAAAATAATTTACAAAATTATCTATTTTGTAAATGCTCAATGCTCTGTATAATTTAAAATGTTTTTTAGGATGGTTCATACTTGGCTGAGTTTTTAATAGAGAAAGGGTATGAAGTACATGGAATTCTACGTCGTTCTTCATCTTTCAATACTGGACGTATTCAGCACCTTTATGGGCAGCCAGCGTGCCATACTGGAGGACAAATGCACCTTCACTATGGGGATCTAACAGACACCACCTGTCTAATAAGCATTATTTCTAAGGTTTGTTGGAAAATCTAATAGAAAACAGTAATCTTTATTTTCATGGACTATATTTTACATTAATCAATTTATATATTCACTCATTCCTATTTAATTCTTCAAAATATGTAACTGCATAGTGTATATTTTAGGTAGCCAAATTTATTCTCGAGGAAGATTAGAAATGTGAGCCTGCTAATCATTTGAAAATAATAATTCAACAATTTAGATGTTTCAAAATATTAACACAATAAATTCCTAAGGGTATGAGATATACCAAAATATATATAATTGTACACTAAATAAAGTGTACTTGTTACTTTTATAATTATTATTTTTTCTAATAGTGTCCCAACCTTCTTGCTTTCTTAGAAGTATTAGTATAAGTATTCATATTACAATAAGGTTATTTCATTTATTTGCAACTACATCAAAATGGAAAATGAAAGAGTTTGTCAGTTGTAATATCACTTAAAGTAATTGCATTTGAGTCATACATTTGATAAGATAAGAACAGTATTAACAATAGTAGTAAAATAGATTATTCTTGATTATTATCAATAATATTTAACCTCATTTTCCTTTGTTGTAGACCCGCCCAAAAGAAATCTACAATCTAGGTGCACAGTCACATGTTAAAGTTTCATTTGAATTAAGTGAGTATACTGCACAAGTAGATGCACTGGGTACCCTGCGTCTTTTGGAAGCGGTACGAGTCGCAGGTCTTGAAAAGGAGACTAAAATCTACCAAGCCTCAACATCAGAACTATATGGGAAAGTGGTTGAAGTGCCACAAAATGAAAAGACACCCTTTTATCCCCGTTCACCTTATGGTAAGCAACTAGCTTAAGGTTTGACAATTAGGTGTTCTTTTATTGAATTATAATTTAAACAAGTATATACATATAAACCACTACACATAAAAGTAACTAGGATTCTACTATAGTGCGTGTTCAATAGTGTCCTTTACAAAACAATTATGTACTAATAAATAATAGTTGCCCTCCACATTTATTGTGTAATTGAGCCATTTAAAGTAATGTTAAAAAAGAAAAAACAACATTCTTTATTTTTTTCTCAATATTTAAACCATCAACTTTTGATTCTATTTCTTTATTATATATTATATTATATTTACTTTATTAACCATAATGGGAAAGTTAAGACTGTACTTTCAATATTTGTTATTCATTTATAGTGTACCTGTGTCTCTAGAAATATAAATTGGTGTTAATTTCGAAATAACAATTGAGTCTAAGAAGTTTAAAATAAAAATAAAACTCAGCACACCAATTGTTTCCATAATTAAAATTAGATGCAAATTTTTATTTCATGATTTTAAATAATGCTCATTTCAGCCTGTGCAAAACTTTATGGTTACTGGATAGTAGTTAATTATCGTGAGGCATATGGAATGTTCGCATGTAATGGTGTCCTCTTCAACCATGAAAGTCCACGTCGGGGAGAAAATTTCGTTACAAGAAAGATCACGCGAGGCGTTGCCAAGATTACATTAGGAATATTACCATTTTTAGAGCTCGGCAATTTAGATAGTAAACGTGACTGGGGACACGCCAAAGATTACGTTGAGGTATGCTTTTTCCCATTATATATTAGTTATTATTTTATGAAGCATATTAATGTTTTAAATATAAAATAGGGTTAAGTAAACAAAAGAGTTAAATCAGTAAAATATACCTAAATTGTTGTACTACGTTGATTACGTTGAGGTATGCTTTTTCCCATTATATATTAGTTATAATTTTATGAAGCATATTAATGTTTTAAATATAAAATAGGGTTAAGTAAACAAAAGAGTTAAATCAGTAAAATATACCTAAATTGTTGTACTAATTTGGCTTACTGGAGATAATAAAGAATTTCTTTTTCACATTTTACAATAAGAGAGAATTAAGAATCTGAGATTAAAGATTTTCATGATAAATCAGTGTCATAAAATGAGTACTGAATTTACCATTTTAATTTCAATTAAAATAATAAGAGGTACTAAATTAAAAAATC
Organism: Baronia brevicornis; assembly: GCA_031353405.1. NCBI lineage: Eukaryota > Metazoa > Arthropoda > Insecta > Lepidoptera > Papilionidae > Baronia > Baronia brevicornis. The sequence continues at coordinate 6,488 of JASFAT010002306.1, read as the reverse complement.
GCTACCCATATGGAGTCCATAATGGAACCAAAAAATATAAATTTCCGTAAATTTTTGGGAAAATTGAAATAAAAAAGTATGGCATTTGTAAAAAAGCCTTATTTTATTTTATTTAAATTCTCGCATGAATCGGAATAACATTATTTAAAATAATTATGAATGTTTATCATAGTATAGTGCAAATGTAGAATGATTTACCTCTGGAGTGGTACCTCACTTGGATACCACATAGGGGCATTCAAGAAATGAGTGTTAGTGTTCACAAAAGTCCAGCAACACATTTGGTTTGCCTCCATTGTTGTGGTTACCTTCTAAAAAATATTAGGTCAATCATAATTGACCTAATATTTTTATTTTTATTAAAATTAGGGAATGTTATTAAATATTTTTATGCTTACAGGCAATGTGGTTAATGCTTCAACAAGAAGAACCAGAAGATTTTGTAGTAGCAACGGGTGAGACACACAGCGTTCGCGAATTTGTTGAGAAAGCGTTTTCTTGCGTAGGCCGGCGAATTGAATGGCGTGGTTCAGGTGTGGACGAGACAGGCCATGATATAGGCAGTGGTCAATTGCTTGTGAAGGTCAATCCCAAGTATTTTCGTCCAACGGAAGTAGTAAGTATTTTACTTTAATTTATATCATAGTTTCGATTCACAAATTTATCCTAATAAACAATCTTAAATAAACCATGTTTGTAGAACCTTCTTCAAGGGAAGTTGCCCAGAAATATTGCTACCACTTAATGCTACTATTCTGTGTGAGGTGTGGTTTATTGAAAAACATTAATACAGAAAAATACATTATTAACCTGCATTCATTTGTTCTAGGACCTACTGTTAGGTGATTCAACCAAGGCGAAACAGAAACTAGGTTGGGCCCCACATGTGACATTTGACCAATTAGTTAAAGATATGGTACAAGCAGATTTAGAACTTATGCGAAAAAATCCTCAAGCATAATTTTAAACAAAGTACTGTAATATGTGATATTTGTTATTTTGTAAAAGATTGCCCTTGATTTAATTTTTAAAATATTCTGGAAATAAATTATGTATATAATTATTTAATTTAGAAGTATTTTAATGGAAGTCAAAAACTTTCAAACTTAAAATTACCTTCAGTTGTGTGCACTGTAAGTTAAAAAATATATTACAAATTAAAATAATTATTTTCCATTAATTTATATTTTTATATGCATCATAATTACAACGTACAGAAAACGTAGTCAGATCTTTTATTTCATGCATCCAGTTTCTATTAGCTACCCTGCACAGATCTAGCTCGAACTATCTAGTCGGTTTTCGTCGACATATGTAACCATCCCATTTCACTTAGTTCATTAACTATGTCACTTTCATAGTACATAACTAAATAGGACAGGTAAGTCTCACTTTGAAAGGCGGCTTTCAAGCTGTGATAGCATCCTCCATTCACATTTTGTAGACAGACATCATAACAGGTAAAATAAGAAAAATTATACCTATTTCTGTTCAAATGAAATAACAATTCTCGTCACCTGTTCCAAAATAACATCCTGTTATACTGCAACAGTTCTACAAGAACACAGTCTTGTGGAAAGGTTTGGAGGACAAATAACAGATACATACACTATGCTTTCGAAATGAAAACATGATAAGTGCTTTGCGAGGTTTAAGACTGACATCTTGATTTTATAATTAATCCATTATTTAAGTAACTTAATAAAATACATTAAATATAACACTATACTTAAATTGTGTATCCAAATACGAGGGAAAAGAAGGCGAGTTCTCGCAGTACATCATGAATGAATCGCTGGAATGTTTGGCCAGCGCTGCGAAGTCCAGCACACATGCACGGAAATTCAAATAGACTCTTATCTATCGGTAGGCTCGGTTGAGGTCAACCGTTGACAACCGTCTGCTTTCCGTGTTGCAAATACGTGAAGTCACGGAGTCGTCTTCGGGGCTAACTTTGGGGCCAGAACGTACGCTAGGAGGTCACAGTGACGTACCTCGGAGTCCACATTGACCGCGCGCTGCGCCTCATTGCTCAGACCAATCATGTGACGAGACAGGCAATAGTTCGCCTGACTCATCACATCCATCCCATACTCAGAACTACTCTACCCGTGCGTACGTAACTGATGGTCTACAAGGCGTACATCCTCTCCCGACTTACCTATGCCACTCCGGTATGGTACGCGCTAGTGTTTGAGTTAAAGCGCAAACACGTCAAGGTCGAGCAGAATCTGTCTTTGCGCGCCATCATGGGGGCGCCTCGCTATGTTCGTAACGACGTCATAGCGAGCAACCTTAGGGTGGAAAGCACCCGTGAGTTCGTGGCCAAGATGGCTCGAAAGATGTTCGACTGAGCCGATAATGGGCCACACTCCTACCTGCATAATTTTGCTCCCCTCCATGCACGTCCACCTGATGAACGTCCGCTCCCACGGAAGCTCGTACTGTCACCGTATGGCCCTTCGTGTGGCTGTCCCTGATTTTAGTGTTCGGCGGCGACAGCGGTGCAGGAAACACGTCTTTAATCTTGGCGTAAAGTGTCATCAGAATTTTGATTCCATCTAAGTTTCATTTGTTAAAAAGTCTGCAGTAAAATAAATATTCTTACTCTTTCTAGTATGTGAGTAGCTACAAACCTATACAATCTGTTTAAAATTTATTCAATCTCAATCTATCACTTTAACAATCATTTTCTATTACTTTGTTTATAATTTTCTTATGTATCACTATTTATATTTTCTATTTAAAACACTATTTATTTTTTCGCTTATCACTATATTTGCAATTTTTGCTACACTATACTTGCACAAAATGTATATATAACAATGTTTTTTGTAGGCACCATCCAGATATTATGTCATTTAAATATTTTGAATTTAAATATTTCGTTTTATTTATACATAGTCTTGTACGAGTAAATGTGGTACTCGTTTCTCTTAGCTCACTGATAAGAGAAAAGAGTACCACAATTTCTTTTTTATTATTAATGGAGTCAGGCGTTACTTTGCGGAAATCAATCACTATATGGATAGTCACTTTACAAGTTTACAAGATGGAAAAGTGATAATGTGTGTTTGGTGTTGTGTAGTGGTTGGTGGGTGGAGAATTGATGGCTGATTTTCGGTAAGTTTTTGGTTTAAGTTCTAAATAAATTCACTTAATCCAACAGAAAAACACACATTATTAATTTTCTGTTATTGTTTTGCTTGTTAACTTCCATGACTAAATGGCAGAATTCACTAATACTTGCAATAAATAAATAATTCTGAATTGCCTTAGCGACAACACTGATCCATTTCATAGAGTACAGACATATTTTGGTTTCTCCTCTTTCACCGCGCTAATTTTTTTGCTTTCAATGTAATTTTTGATTCACCATAGGTTCAAATTAAAAAATCGCATAATGTCTGATTCCGAGGATTTACCGAGTAATTTTTTTGACGATTTTAATAAAAAGGAGTTTATGGACGGTTTCGATATTGTAGACACTTGGAATGATGAGGACTCTAGTCAGAAACGTAGGTCGCGACCGCGAATTGATGCGTCTGCAATAGGTGCTGTGAAAGATCTTCGTGAACTTATTACACCTAATTGTATTAAAGAAAATTTAGTTGCATCTGATAACAAACGTAAGAGGTATCAACAAAATTTGATGGATGATAGACACTCTCAATTTCGTCGAGGGCGAAGCTCAAGTATACTGGAAACTCATATTAAGCCAGCTCACCGCCGCAATTCCAACAAGGCAAATAAAAATTTAAAAAGACATAAAGCAGAAAAAGAATATTTAGCTAAGCTTTTGGAAACAGATGATGATCTTAAACCCCCAGGAACTGAGCTTGACAATTTTAAAGATCTTCAAAATTCACGAAGAAGATCTGGATCAAAAGAGAAGAGACGAAAACATTACCCAAGTCGTCACCAGCGAGTCACATGTCATAGCCCAAAAGAAAATCGTTTAAGTTCCCATCATAATTACTACTCTCATAATCGCCATTACGCTCATCATTCTAGCTCATCACGAAGAACAAGAGTACTCTATAGCCCTGACCCAAGTAAACGTTATCAAGTAAGCTCATTGCAGCGAAGTCCAAGAGAGCATATTCCACATTCTCACAGTCTTATGTGTGATATTCCTGTACAGCCTAGTCCTGCATATCATAGCTTTCTGCAACATAGTCCAGCTTCATCAATCCTAAGAAATGTTTCTAATCCTGTAAATCACACTTATTCACTTTTCCCAAAGCAAGAAGATGCATTTCTATATCCTGATACAAAATATACTGAACAATTTCAGATGAGCAAGGTAGTGTACAGCACACCTGTACCTACAAAGTACTCTGGAGTTACTCCAAGGTTTTCGTATCAACATGTGCCTTATCAGACATATAAAACTCCTTGTGATCATACACTTCAGCTTGATACACAAAATTTCGATTTAGGAGACTCGGTCCCTGTTTCTAATACAAAGTCTGCTCCTGTAATGGTTCCACCTCCCACTCGGGATCCAGAAATTTCTGACAAAACCATAAATGTGGATAACAGAACATCGGAAATTTCATTGGATGCTATATCTGAAGTAAATATTTTTTTTTAATTATTGTTTTTTAGTTTTTGATATAACTGAAATTGATGTTATATATTTCAGTTGGTTGAGGATGACAACCTTACTAAAGAGGAGTTTGAAAAGCTGGCATCGGAGAAAGGTAAGATAGTTTATCATTCATTTTCAGAACTTCATATTTCTTTATGTAAAAGGTGCTCTGGGTTGTCCTTTATACATTTTTATGGGATAAATTAATAAAATAACAAATTCATTTCTTACATGGAGTTACAGACAAGTAGTCAAAGGGTGTGTTATATATATTATTTTTTAGTATAGAAAAGTGACATTGCATTTTACTATCTGGCTCACTAGCACACCATTGAAATTTCTCAAGGTGTTCTTTTATACATGTTACTTAACTAACCATGAGTCTCAATAGTAATGCTTAGCAGTATTAGTTCATTATTACTGCTAAACAATAGCACCATCATTATAAATATTTACAATTGTATTTTTACATTTTTTTTTTCTCTTGAAAATGCTTGTCCATAAAGAGTTTTATATGTATATAGCTTGAATGAAATATATACCATACATAATTATATATAATGAATATGAACTTTTATTTTCAGGTGCAAGTAGCTGCTTTGAAGCATGGAAAAGCATAGATGAATTAGAAATGCAACTTGTCCCTGATGAAATTGAACAAAAGAATTGTTCACCACTGAAAAGAGAAACAATAGGAAAACTGAATTTCACTTCTAATGAAATAAATATACCAAAGCATAATAAACAGTTGGTAAATAAAATTATATTAACCTTAGACCTAGATGGTATTGTTCCTACATTGAAGGAAAGAGCTCAAAGTGATATGAAGGATGCAGAAGTTCAAACTATGAATACATTTAGTGATATTCACAACACTAACAGAACACGTAATGTTGGAACAAGCACCGAAGTTAAGTACTTTACATCTACTGTTCACACTCAAGTTGTAGAACAAGATTTGTATAGTTCTAAATCTTCATGTAACTCTCGTGGTAGTATTTCACCTGAGGATCCACTTACTATTGCTCATCTCACTTCAGCTCAATTGATACAACAACTTGCAGCTCGTGCGAAATCCTTAAAGCAAACTGAAACTTCATCACCAACTCATCAACATCGTTATTAAGTATGTTGTAGCCTGTTGTTTCTACAGCTTGTTAGACACAGGCACATTACCTTTGAATTTTTTCATCTGATATTGAAGACCTGTAAATAATGTTGGTTGAGTAGGGGATGTGCCATTATGTGCTGGTTGAGAAGAAAAACTTTAAGAGGGACCATTGTAAATGTGTTTATATTGGTGAAATGGCACCAAGTGTTATATGTCATTAGTTTAAATTACGTCATTCCAGCATATCGTTCACATTTTTTCTCTTATAAGACTGCAAAACAGAAACTTAAGATAATAAAGAACGGTTTGTTGGAAGAAATCAGAAGCAGGGTATAACTTTTGTTATGACATGCAACTTAGTGGTTATATCAAAGCTGATATATACGCTAATGAATAAGATTTTATGTTTTCTATATAGAATTAATATAACATAAAAATTTGAGCACTATTCTATATTTAGCCCTGAAATAATCATGCAAGCATTAGTTTTATGATGAGGCCATCCATTCATGATTAAATAAAATCACCAATAGAATGTTCATCATTATATCAGAGTGGAAAATTAAGTATATTTTGGTTTTGTATTCATCATACTGTCAGTTTATTTATTTATATTATTTCCTCAGTGTTATCACTTGTTCCTATTAAGGAACATGTCTTATTCGATTTATGAACACTTTATTATACTTTTATTTTGTATGTATGTAATATTGTATAAATATGTAGAAAAGCAATCATTGATGTGTTTATAACTATTGAAATTGAACCAAGCGTTATATTTGA
>JASFAT010000494.1:0-35623 GCA_031353405.1 Baronia brevicornis | reverse complement strand
AAGCAATCAACGCCAAACATAGACTTCCCCAATACCATAGGTATTGCAGAAATGTTGCCAGTTTTTGAGAAACGAAATTTTATTAATGGAGTCAGGCGTTACTTTGCGGAAATCCATCACTATATGGACAGTCAAAAGTTTTACTTAGCTAAGATCCGCGACAAGCAAAACAATAACAGAAAATTAATAATGTGTGTTTTTCCGTTGGGTTTATAAAACGAGCAAGCGGATCATCAAGTGATCCGCTTGCTCGTTTTATAAACAACGGAAACACACATTATTAATTTTCTGTTATTGTTTCGTAGTCTGCTAGATCTGAACTGACTGTCCATATAAAACGAAATTTTATTTGAAGCGTCCAATGTCGTATCGGTTCGAAAACATAGAGTAGTGGTGAGTGGAAAAATGTTTCGACAAAATACACCGTACTGGATCGCCATTCATGATGATTCATGGTTTCATAGTGACGATTCATGCAGCTATTTATCACAAATGGCACAGATACGAAGAGAGGCACAAGACTTGCTTTAGTTACGCATTCTAGTCTCACATTGCAATTGCGAGCAGCAATACCTCTTAACATATTAAATTGCAATTATTTTAAATTTAGTACACGTTTAAAGCTTAAATAGTACACATACCCTAATACCGTGAATGTTACGAATCGCAAAAGGAACCTTCAATGGTCCTTTCGAAGTCTGTCTGCAGCGTCTGGATCATTCTGTAGATGAGTAATGAGAATAACTTGTAAAACAATATGTTCAGTTCTGTTCTATGATGCAAAACACGATACAAGTTGACTATATAAAATATTTCATAAAAATATAAACGAAGCATGAGTGGGCGTGTAGATATGCCAGTGGGTGCAAGTGTTTATATGTGTATGCTGAACGTACAGAGAAAGGGCTCGACTAGCGCTAGTTGGAGCGCAGAGTTTATAATTTACAAACAATAATGATGATATGGCACTTACTCCGACAAACCACCACTTTATTCTACAGACAAATTTTCACCATAAAAATTGTTAGAAATTTGCCATGTCTGTATTACATAAAAGAGCTCTGCTGTTCCTCTATTACTGGTCTGATATTGCTAACAACTAACCACAATTGCCTGCCAGTAAAATATGGACAAATTCTCCTTACTTGGAAGAGACTTATAGGACTTTCTCTGAATGAATCCCTATTTCCCTTGGTCACGCCATAACTTGAGAACGACTTTAAGGTTTTCATTTATCTTCTTTTTATAAGTTTCCTAATACTTTGTAGAAGGTTCTTATGGGAAAAAAACTGAAAATTGCGCAAAACTTGAAAAATTTCACAAAATATAATGACTATTGAAAGTTTGCGAATTTGACAGTTCGCTATGGACTTTGCGCGTATGACATATACATATAAACACTGTGTTTTTGATATAAATTTTCTTTCATTAATAAAGATACGATTGATTATTCATAGCTAAGACAGGACGTCTGTCGGGTCAGCTAGTGAAATATAAAACGTTGATGCCAATATATAATATGAAAAAGATCTTAAAAATATATTAATACTCACTGTAGCATAGCCTTAGTCTTAATGGAGGGGTCGTCAGGCCTAAAATGCTTGTACTGTTCGACGTCCTTCTCGAGCGCCAGCAGCTGCTTCTGCAGCTTGTCGCGCAGGCCCGGCAGCGTGTCGCGGATGTGGTTAGTCAGTTGCTGATTCAACACCCGTTGGAGGTATGGCGTACCAAGCCGTTCCGCTATGTGGCGGTACGCTGGGTGACTAAAACGCGTAAATAACAAGTTCATTTATTTTAGTAAGCATGTATAATTTAGACCTCATGATACAAGTACATACAACACTTGGAGACTATCTTAACACAGTAATATAAAAGTAAAAAAAACTTTGGGTTGAGATGAACCCACCGCGTCCGGGTTAAATTAGTGCTTTAGAGGCTCTGCCTCCAGCCACTCTGGAAGTCCTTCGATCACCTGCGCACCCAGACTTGTCAATGTAGAGAAAGCATGGCAAAATGGGGTTTCTCAGCCACAAACCCCCTGTACAACTGTGGTAGAGCCACACAAACAACAGCACACTTTAGATCCTGCTCGCTGTGTCCTGTTACCTGCTCAGCATACAACCTTATGATGATGCAGTGTCAGTGGCCAAGTTCTGGGCTGGTCTGATGCCTATTGACTCGATGAAAGAGAAGAAAGCAAAAAAGTTACGCATTTAGTTAAGTAACGTTAGTTTAAGGACAAAGAGTTAGGAAAAAATTTTTACTTCTAAAAAATTTTAAGCGCCTGGGTCTAAATTAATTTAACTTAAAGTATAACAAGCGCATGCAAGACTGAGTCTCTGTATTCAAATTAAAAGTCCCACTACGCATACAGCAGAACGTCTCAAAAGGGTACGATAGCGTAAGCATTAATTGACTGAGAGAATCAAATTACTATAAAAAATGAATGTTTGAATTTCCTTACAAGCTTTATAGTAAAGATTTTCTGAGAGAGAGAGAGGATTTTCTCCTTTTAACATAATAAATACATATTCGTTGAGAATTTGGATTACTACCGTTTCATAAAAACGTTCGTTTGGAAGAGGTGAAACGGCGTATGAAACTTCTACCCAAGTATCTTCTTTTTTTTTATCCCATTATCAATTACATGTAGTTTTTAAAATCAATATTGAATTAATTGCTTTCATAGTAAATGTTGACTTTGTTATCAGCCGATATATATATGACCGCTTGCTGGATATGGAATTTTCCCATGTCTCAAGGAATGGACATTAACCAAACACGCCTGTCCAGGGCGGATTGTAATCCCTCATTAATTGTCTTTAATGGATTACGTTTCATACCTTAGAAAGAACTTCCTCTCGGCAGCCATGGCGGCGCTAATATCCTTGCGGCCATCGATGTCCTTCTGCGAGCGGTTAACTACGCCTATGTATCCACGCCGCAAAGGCAACAGTTTGTTTTCAAGCACATCTCTAGCGTCTGTACCTTCGTCCATTAAATCTAGCTTCGTTATGACACCGATAGTACGTAGACCTGCATTGAAGTTGGAAGAACAATATGTAAAAGATTCACTTACTCCAATAGAATTCACAACATGTGAATGTTCTTATTATGCTGAATATGACTGCGTTGAATTCTTACCATCGAAAGACCGAAAAGAATATACAGCCCTCCTATAATGCGGTACTCTTATAACGCGATTTCATGTACCTTGTATAACACGTGTGTTCCCTCATAACGCGGGGATTTCCCAAGTCTCATATATTTGTAGTGTGAAATTTATAATGATTTGACAATTCATAATCAACTTTGTTACATTTGCACATCTTGTTCTTATAAAATTAAATTATTTTAATAAGTTTTTGTTCCTAGTTTGTTAGTTTCGGGAACATTTATTATACATACACTTATCCGTTCGTATAACGCGTTTTCCTATAACGCGGAACCAATCTACCGCGTTATAGGAGGGTTTACTGAATATTTCTCAAAGGTAATCAACGCTTCTGCAATGTTTGATTGGTTCTCACAATTTGATTGGTTGTTAAATTTTTTGTGAATTTATCACAAAAAATTTAACAACCAATCAAATTGTGTGATCTTTGCGTATGTGAATCTATACCATCACATGTTGTCACGTAGAACAATCGCAATTGTTTTCAATTCATTAAATTTGCTTAAACACTAAATGTCATAGGTATTTCATAATATAAACTCACCCTGTGGGTCAACTTCTTTGGCAAGTTTAAGGGCATCGCTGTTAGCTAAATCTGTGTTTGCAGGCGTGACAGCCAAGATGAGACAGGACTCACGCCTGATAAACTGGAAAATCATAGCCTTGATCTGTTGCTCGATGTCAGGCGGCTGGTCACCAATGGGCACCTTGGTTAGACCCGGCAAGTCGATCAGGGTCAGGTTAAGTACTGAAAATGAAACCAATAAGCACTATTAATTATTTTTCTACATACAAAACATTAAACAATATATATTATCAATATACATATGTTTTTAAACATATGTATGTATTAGTATTTATATGTATGGTTTTATATAGTATGTATTGTTAATTTGTTATGTAAATTATTATTATATTTTGTTGTTGTACACTTATTTCTATCCTCACAGCTTTTCTTATCTCTCTTTCACTCCTGGGTTTGCTGGAAGAAAACTCAATTTTGAGTTAAGCTCGCCCTAGTACATCTTCTTTCCTTTTAATTCTTGTATTTCCTGTTTTGTGTACAATAAAGTATTAAATAAATAAATAAAATAAAATAAACATCAACGACGCGTATCGCTGATGTAGCAGAAAAACACTGAAACAGAGACGTGAAACATTCGCCACGATTCAACTTAAGATGTTCCTTAGAAGTTCACTTAGAAGTTCGAATCCCACACATGATTTAGTACTTATGTTTATCCAAATTTATACAGTTTCCAAAAATATTTTAAATAAATTTAAAATCCGAGGAAGGGAGGATTCGGCTAGGCAGAAAATTTCGTCAAATCTCCTCGTCACTCATACCTTAGAGCCTGAAGTCACAAATCTTCGACCAGTGTGTCCTAACTATACTCTCTTACAGCGCCAAAACATGGACACTGCCAGTCCGTTTGCTAGAGTCGCTTAGAAAGTTATGAAGAGAGAGCTATGCTCCAACTTTCTCTGGTAGATATGATACGGAATGAAGAAATCCGCCAGAGAACTAAAGTCACCGACATAGTCTTTTGAATTTTTTTTTTTTATATTCTCGCCTATCCCCCCCGCAGGGGTTGGCAGAGACCACAGAGCTCCATTCGCTGCCATTCATCGCAGCGAAACGGCTCGTCATTGGTCGCTTTTCGCCCTCGTGAGAGGATCAGGACGTGAGGGGTGGCGAACCACGTCGCCGTCATTTTTGGACAAATTAGGTATATTAAATTCGTCTTAGTGAATCCCACGAGCCGCAAGGGAGGATGGAAGGTCAGCCCCAGCAGAGCCCTGCATGCTGAGGTAAGGCACCATAGTACCCGGGGGAGCCCGATCCCGGGACGATCGGCGCGGTTACGACTAGGCTCGCCCCTAGCCACGCATCCATTGGCACGGCAGACCGTGGATTGGCGGAGAGGAAGGGAAAGGATAGAGAAGAAAGGAAGGGGCAGGGAAGGAAATGCGGATTGGGGGGGTTACCAGACTCGGAATAAACATTTATAAATACATATAAATATTTATTCCGATGCGGGAATCGAACCCGCGACCATTGACTCCGCGGGCGGAGGTCCCCGCCACTGAGCCAATCGATCGTCTTTCGAATCAGCAAACTAAAGTGGCAATGGGCTGGTCACGTTTGTCCGAGATGCGACAATCACTGGAGCAGACGAGTGCTGGAGTGGAGGCCGCGTCTTGGCAAACGTAGTGTGGGACGGCCTCCGGCTAGATGGTGCGACGAACTACGCAAGGCGGCTGGCAGAAAATGGAGTGAAGTAACGCTTCCTGAGGGAGGCCTCTGTCCAGCAGTGGACTGCCGCAGGTTGTTGATGATGATTATGATGAAATATAAAAATAAAATACAACGTATCATATTTTAATTAAACCGTTGAAAAAAATCAATATGTACGTTCAAATGTCAGTAAATCCTCGAAAGCTGAGCATAATTATAATAGAACAAATAAATTTAAACACATTAATAAATTAAATATAAGGATATAACAAAAACAGAATTGTTTTAAATTGTTATCATTAACACTGAAATTATTACGTATGGATACATTAAGATGGCTGATTCATAATGAGCTACCACTGACCCGATAATTGTACATTCATTGATAAAACAGTCGTTGAATTAATGTCAGGAATTACAAGTACATTATTGTTTTTATTTCCTAGTAGCATACGCAATAATATAAGTAGAATTGATACCTAAAAGAACTTGAGGAAAATATTGAATAAAGAGTTTATTGCCGAACTTAGCCTACGAGTAATTTTTTAAAGCTATCCACCACAACAGTCATATTAATTACTCCTAAAAAAGTTACTTCTATTTTCGTTCAACGCATAATCCAAAAAACTTAACGACGACACGGAATCTTTAACAACGGTACTTTGTGTATTGGTATCATGTAAATAAAATGAGCTTAGAAGAACATCTGCTAGACATTGGTCCCTCTTAAAATTAAGGGGTGTTTAATACTTAAATCACGGCGACTGGCAAAAACTGGAGGCGTGAAGCCAGGGTCCGGGTACCGGGTAGAGGATAGGTACCGGGTCCAGGTCAGGTGTCAATTTGAACCATCAATCCAGGCACCGACTCAAACACACAAAAAATTTCATCAAAACCAGCTGTTTAGGAGTTCAGTGACAATGGCGTACAGAGAAGAAGTATAATATAAATATGTATACGTAAAACAAATATGTCGGACAATAACCGTTACATAATATGACCCGCCCAAATTTTCTTTAAATTATATTACGTATTATGCAACATATTCCCCTCTGTGCGGAACGTACTATCTCTTAACTGTGACCTACAAACCCACTAAACTTAGTCTACCGACGGAGGCAATTGTGATATTGGTTATATGAATGAACCGAAAAAGCCCCATTTACGTTTCTTTTCCTGCAAGTTAAAAACCTAATATATTTTTGTTTTTGTTTCTTTGTCGACTGTTGACTATGTATATTATAATGTAATTATAATAATATATAATTAGTAATTAAATAATGATGAATGAGAATGAATGAATAATTAGATTAGAAAAAATACATATTTTATTTTTTATGGGATAAGAAGGCAAACAAGCAGGCGTGTCACCTCATGGAAAGCAATTAACGCCGCCCATAGACTTCTGCAGCGCCATAGGCAGTGCGAAAGCTTTGCCGACCTTTGAGGAAAGTGTCATTATAAGAGTGGGAATGGGAGGAGGAGGGGTAGAGGGAGAGTGTTGGGCCTCCGGGACTCGGGCGCTCAACCGTACAAAGCGCGGTAGCTAAGCTACCACTCAGACGCCGGTTTTCTACGGGAGTGTGGTACTTCCCCGGGCGAGCCGGCCCATTCATGCTTCAGATATCGTGCCATTTTTGACAAAGGATTCGTCTGCAGCGTGGCTCTACCACTATTAAGTATAATGTAATTACAATAGTAATCAGAAAACATGATTTCTCGCCAATTTTGAACACATTATTTTTTTATCCTTTCCTTCTTAATTCCTGATGAATAGCGATCTAGTATCGTGATCCTGAAAGGCCTAAACGCATCTTAGACGTCGACGATAGATTATCACAATTAAACGCTTACTTGTTTACTTCTTTTTATAAATATAAACGAAAAGAAACCAAACGTCGGATAAACAATGGTAACGGTGAATAAGACGTGCCTGTTGTGCGTGTCAACAAACACATTTATAAAAGAGCTAACAGTAAATAAGCAAGGTTTATAGGTGAAGAAGGTAATCATCATATTAACAATGCCCCTATGATATCATAATGAATATCATTAAATTTAAGTATCAAATAACCGACTACCATTTTAAACCTTATCGGTCGCTAGCTTTTTATACGTGATTCTCGCTAGGTTGTAGCTATAGATACAGTTTTCATTGACTTTATTCATTTTTGGGCTCATGATATTAAAAAATAATTAGAAAAGGCAATGACATATAACTGGAGATGTCAATTGCTCTGTTACGGATATTAAAGGAAATAGTGCCTGCATTTCACACAGAGTGAGTTTCAACATATCTCTTCTTGTCACCTCCCACGTGACTTACGACGGCAGCGAGAAAGTACTGCTGTCACGTGAGAGATGACTTACATCTGATAAGGGTTAATATACAAATTACCATTTATTTATGATATATACGAAAATGTGAATATTGTATAAGCATATAAATAAGATTGAAATGTCTATATATTTTCAAAATAAATTTTTATTTTCCCATATATAACCTTTATGGGAAGAATTCAGCTCATTCAGGTTCTGCTAACAGCATGCGCAGATTATCGCTCCAAGGAGGCATCCCGCACTATGTTTGTTTAGATCTGGTCCCACTCCATAACTCGTCTACTCCAAGGGTTGTCGGCTCTCCGACACAACATACATTACCAGCCCATTACCACCTACCTAGTCAAAAGGCAATATTGATGGCTTTGACTCTCAAGTGGATTTTTTTAATACGAATCATATTCACCAGAAAAATTCCGAGCATAGCCCTCTCCATAGCAGTCTGCGCAACTATGAGTTTATAAAACAAATGGATTGTGAGTGTACACGTTCCGCCACTATACGAGAGTAAAGGCGGGACGCGTAGGTCAACGCGCCAACCAAATTACTTCTAAATAGAGACTAATTCTTGTAACGTAAAAAACGAGCTATTCCACTAGTAGTAATATCGAAAAACAACAAGCTGTTACTGCTCGCATTAATAACCCACCACATCGCAAACAGACAATACACTGAAAAACAATAGCGACTGTCAGACCCGTACCAGCATCGATCTGGCAACCTAGTTTGTTCCGCAATCAGTACAACACATAATTAATATACTACATTGCGTACAGACTAGGATCTCCGTTTTTGGTCGATGGTCGAGAATTTAATTATTAGGTGCGTAAAAAAGTTCCCGCTGTTTGTCATTAGATGGCTCCAGCAGCAAGTGTTGGTCGATTTTGACATATCCAAAATGTCACGAACCAAGCTTAGACATTTTGGCGTCATATACTTTTAGTTGTATGAAAACGTCTGATTTTGTTGAAAACTGTAGTGAATAATATGGGAAAAATACTTAGTTATATACTTTATTTATTTAATAAAACTGATGGGTATAGAAACAAAGTTTTCTACAGACCTCTTTTATATAACGTAGGTCCGTCCTAGAGTAAGTATTTTCGAAAATAAATCTTATAAAGGAGTTAAATTGCGTATGAAAATCGCGTCGGAATTCCATGAAATTAGTATTATACAAATCTTATGAGAGAATTAGACAGATATAACTTTGTTCTTTACATTTAATACCCCATCGTACCTGTGTTGTTTGAAAATATTTTTTTCTTCATCTACGAGTTGAGTGCCCTTTCCCAATGTTACATTGTAATTGCAAAGTTTCTAAAAATACCTAACAGTAGGGTTTTGAGCAATTGAAACCCAACTGCAAAGGCCGTAATTGAATTAATTTAGGTGACTTCACGTGTTTGACAATTGAAACTGTCTGCAATGCTCAAAATATTATAATTACCTTGAAACGTTGTGACATACACAATGACAAGTATTAATGGTGATACGAATATAGTCATCTTATTATAAACCACGTGAACATTATACTCAAGGACAATAAAATTATTAATCTTTTGCTATGATAGTCAATAATAATTATCATAACAAAAGAGTACCATATGAGCGAAACTAGACAAGTTTTAAACATCTCAATATTACGATGCTAATATTAATGCCATCGTTAAAAGTTTAACCGATGACCTGACTAGATATTTCTAAGGACCCTCTAATTATCCATAAAGTCGAATCCGGAATAACTATTACTTAGATTTTATGAAATATACAAACCTAAAGAATAAAATGTTTAAATATAAAATAATCATAAGTGAAAAAAAAATATGTTGAAAAATTCGTTGAATTCGCTCCATTCAAAACGCTCGGAGATCAAAAGATTCAGGCATTCGCCACTATACATCAAGAGTGCAGATTCAACTCCTGTAACTTTATTTTCACATTTTTCTCAGCTTATATAATTGGGTTTAATATTATCTTAAAGAAAAAATATAATAATCAGAATATTTTAAAATGGAATCTTCGTGTGCAAAAATATAAGTTGCATTTGTATATGGAGTATATATATATAAAAATTCAGAAAGGGATGCTTAGATGGTTTGGGGACATTTGATAAACGACGACTGATAAAATAAATTTTACGTTGCAGATGTGGATGGAAGGGTCGGTAGGGGAAGACCAACGAAAACATACTTTAACCAAATTGCTAAAGTTCTCAAGAAAGACCAGTTGTCATAAATTACCTACAAATTTAAAATTCCTTCTATTTAAAAGTTCTCATAAATACCTTTAAGCGAAGAGCTTGTATGAAGAGATGAGTGTGGATGAAGCAAAGAAAGTGTGCCGGGATCTTAACAGATGAAAATCATTGGTCTCTGCCTACCCCTACGGGAAACAGGCGTGGTTATAAACATTCAGGAAATGTATATGTATTAGATATTTCCATTTGAGAATGTTAAACACTGCCCATAATAAAAGAACGCCATCGTTCTTTTATTGTGTGCAGTGTTTACCTCAGTGATTTACGTGTTCGATTGGAATTCTGTGGAAAGCTAGCGAACCAGAGATCCAAACACTTTTCAGTATAGATTTAGCATACTTTGTGGTCCATTCATTTGTGGGAAATGTGCACTCCTCAAAAACATGTGAAGTCTGCCAAGTCAGACTGAAGCCCCGTAACGGACTAGTAAATACCGGATAAAGGGCAGTGAAACATACAATATTTATACTAATTGTTCCTTTACATAAGACAGACGGTATGGAAATTATGCATAAAGACTTTAATATACATGTATATTTAAAAGGAATCGTGAGAATTACATACATATTTACGACAACAGATAAGATAAAACCATATTTAATGTCATCACGAGACTAACCTGCAAAATTATAAATGTATATTATTTATACATGTTAGGAAGAAATGCAGGAAAAACAGATTGCCTCATCACAGCAATTATCTTTAAAAACTGAGTACAGCCTGCCCTTGTATAACACCTGCACGGGAAAGCAACTGTATTTATCATAGAAATACTGGTGTAATACATAAAAAAACTACCACATTGAGTTTTCTGACAAACGAGAAAATCAACAAAGTATAAACGAAATAAACGAAGCTATCGTAATTAAAAAACCTTTAGTTTCTAATCGAAAAAACATTTGCTACATTTCTCACATATTCTACAGTTATTAAGCGAAGAATATAAAAAAATGGATTCAGCTTTAACAAAAATAATCCACCATTTCAATTTCTGCGTATGTATGTACTTGTTATTCGATATTTAATCTATATCTAAATTTTTCCAGTCCAGCAAAAAAATGTTTTGAATTTTAATAATTATATAATATAATTAACATTTAAAAATCGCCTATGGCACAGTTATGGCTTTGAAATCAATGGTGAAGGGATTCGATACGCATACCGGAATAACGGATGGATTGCCAACAGATTTATTTCAAGACTGAATGTTTGCCAATCCGCCATGGACAAGCGTGATCTACCGATATCCTATCCTCCAGAAATCAAATGCCCAATGAAATGCCCATGTCAAAAAATTTTATTGGATATTCAGATCAGAAAAAAATACTACGTCAAATGGTCTGAGTCTCACAGCTGTACGACTAATAGAAAATCGACATAAAACGTTAAAACTGACTGTTTTCAACAACAACAGGTAGAATTTTTTAAAAATAAATCAGTTTTTTGGCTCTGGTGGTAAATTTTCACTTTGCGATTTACTACGATTTCGTTTTTTTTTGCGTCGATATATAGATTATAAAAAAATTCAATTATTTAGAGTGTACACCACTTAGTAGACAACTTTAATAGAAAAATCAATTCATATACATCACATGAAAAGTGTTCCTATTAATTTTGTTTTCGGGTGTGAAGGCTTTTTTAGGGCCAACAGCCCTCAAAAGATCCTTCACAACTTTATGGAAGTTACGGACTGGGGAGAACATCTGTTTTCCGCATAAAAGGGAGTTCAGATTTTGGTTACTTCTTACAGCCAAAAGTTTGACTTTAGTGCTAAAAAATTGGTAAACCTTTAAAGTTTTATCCAGACAAAGCCGCGGTTAAAATAAATAACCTAACCTCCAAAGATGCACACGGCGTAAGCATGTAGGTCACTGACAATCGGCCGTGTATCGCATAATAATTATCATAATCTTTTTCAATCTCATTACGCGCTAACAACACTCCGCAATCATTAGATTCCCGATGCCGAATACATATTTATCAAAACAACCTAACTTCCATATGTTTAAAACTATATTCGTAAGTCTTCTTTCAACTCACTGTTTTGCTCGATTATTTCTTCAATGTACTGTACCACTGATGAAATAGGGGATGAGAAATAATGGATCACGAGAATGATGGCAAAATAAAATCTATATTATTTTTATTTGCCATTTTGTTCGTTTGCCTACCTATCCTATAAAAAATATATATTCAGAACAACTTAAATACTATAATATTTTGTACATTTGAAATAACAACAAAGATCACAAATGTCAAAGGTAATTTTATAGGCAGATACTGCATGCATAAAATAAAACACAATCTAAATAAAAGCGTTTTTTTTAACGTTTGAACTTTTACTACCCATCGTACCACTTATATTATATAAACTAGTTGAACAAACATGATTGATAAAGCAAAGTTCAAGTTTTAACCTTAATTTTATAAGTAAGTTAAGGTTAAATTATTTGGAACTGTTCACAGAAATAATATTAAGAAGGGATAGTATTTATTTAGATTTTTTTAGAAGAGGTAGGCAAACGAGTAAGCGATTCACCGTGGACAAGAATGTGAATAATGGGAGAAAGAGCGGCGAAAGGAGTCCGTCCACCGGATTCTTTGACAGGCTCACCACACGAAACCCTTTTTAAATACAAACAACCACCTAACGTCGACATTTTGCGGGGGTGTATTAGTTCTCTAGCTAAACAGACAAAGAAAATTGACATTTCAAATTTTTCTATAAAAAATTTCCGGCAGCGAGGCTCTACCATGTATTATGTAAAACCGGTTAATACTTGTGTGAATGTATCTTATATTTCATAGTTTAATACGAGTTATCATATTATGACCGATAAATGACCACATGCTACGTATTCAATTAACGGAACAGTAATTTTATCTACGGCACTTCATCTACAGTGATTCATTTGTTTGCAAGGACGCTCAAGAAGCCGTCATACATGACATCATTAATGGAAATTTTAACAAAGAAATCCCAAATTCGCGAATCTCAATATTATTTCTGATATCTCCAAAATTACTAGTTATAATTTTATAAATATCATTTGGCATATTAGGCAATGCAAACTTTCTCTCTCAATCTCGATGCCTCAATGGGGTCCACCTCACCTGCATGCGATGCATCCCTAACTAACATTAAAGTGATTGAAGCAAATAAGAAGGAAATGCTAATCAACTTTCATGATTGAAGTCAATATTGGTCACCCTTAACATTTAGAATATTGTTTTAATCCCCTTTTGGCAAATTTGGCGTTTGGCGAATTGGGGATCGCAGATTCATTTTTATTACTCAGGTAGCTACTGCTGCACATCTACTGGTGATTTCTATCATAGTCCACTCGTACGACACCCGCGGAAAGAAATGGGGTGCCCTATTCTACGCCAGGAGCCACAACAAATAAACTCAGATGTACAGATTGACTTAAAAGGAAGATATACTAAACTTTGTTTTGTTAGTAAGTTCAAAACATTTAAATATTGTATGTCAAGAAATTCTTCAGCCCAATCAATAAATCAACGTTTATTTGTACCAAAAGTTTGATAACATTCTAAGTTTAAAATCGAATGTCCAACTTTGTGTACCACAATGTTACACACATAACGGATAATAGCAATGATAACTTTTGATGTCACTGAACTCGTATCGTTATCAATGTGAATTTCGTAAAGGCCTACTTTACAATACCAAATAATCAGTTCAAATACAATTTGTTTATATTTTTATTGGTAGCAATGTTAGCTATTTACAACTAACTATTATATTAAGTCTTTGCGGACTACCGATCCATCTATGCGTTCTGCATAAACCATCAATTTTGACGAGGAACTCATATGTGCTTTTAAAACATCTGATAGAATAAAATTACACTTAGGTTGAAATATACATAATATATAGTTATAGGCTTTGAACCCTCCCGTCCGCAAAGAGTTAACCTGTGATGTTACAAATATCTATGGGCGATAATTACTTTACATCAGGCAACACGCTAGTCTTTGCCTTTCCAACTCATAAAAACAACTTAGGCTTCTTAAGCTTCCTTCATTCTTTTATTATAAATATATATAGAAGCTGGATTTACGAACCGCATGATGAATCAGTTCTAAATGCGGAAGGAATAGGAATGCTAATATACGAAGTCAGCCGATATTTATGTAACCGCATTAATACAATATAAATTTAATAAATAAATACAATTATTTACAGAATTCAGATCCATAACCCAGATAGTTTTTCTAGACTTTAACGTTAGTGAGAAGGCTATAAAAATGTATTTACTGAACTTTGTAAGAGGCTCGGATATTTTTTAAAAACAAACATTTATATAAGAAAATTTTAGTGTTATTGTGTTACCACCGTTAGTCTTTCCGTTCGTCAGAGCATTTCAATTTTTAAACAGCATGGACAAGAATTTTATTTTGTACACAATATCGTCCATATCCTCTGGTAACAAAAAGAAAAATATAGGAATCTTGGAGGTAGAGATTTAGAGAAGAACGAAATATTTATTAAGATTAGTTCTTGTTCTTGAATTCTATTTCAACATTTATTCCAAATAACAATAAGCTAATTGCTTGTATTAGAAAGATATGCTTTACAAAAATAATACTTTGATAAATAGGTTCGAGAAACGCAGGACTACAATCGTAGAGGCAACTCATGACCATTTAAGATATGGTTATCATTTAATTTTAAATTAAAAAAAAAATGTTTATTTAAGAAAATGGTTAGAATTTAAAGTTACTGCTTAACGTTAACGGAAAAATTATAATAATTGAAGCATCAATAGCTTATATCATAAATATCGAGCTTACGATCTGATCTGAGGTCGTGAGTTCATTACTTCCATTGAACTGGATCATTTGCCGTGAAGCATTTCCTATCACAAGCTTCATTAGTTTCCGAAATTTTTAGGCATATTAAAAATATACTTAGTCTTTTATATAAAAATAAAATAACTTAATAGACATTAATTAATTAAAACACATACTGTGATCAAATGACATACCATTAGGAGAGTAGACACGCAAGTTAATGGGAACGGGCGATATCCCCTTGTTGCTGCCTGTGACCCGGTCAGTCTCTGCCTCGATTTCACTGCGCACCTCGTTAAAATCGACAAACTTCTTGCCCTTGCAGTGAAGGAACTCAGCATAGTCTATCAATAAAATAGCATGAATAAGACTCCACTCCATTGTTCGTTTTTTGCTTAAACGGATCGAAACGGAAGCCGCCTACAGAGGATGTAAGAGAGTGTATTGGGGTTTCACTTAAATGTAAGAACTAATCATAACTAGATATCCTTCAAAGAAGTCTAAAAAGCAAAAATGTAAAAATGGTTTCCATTTTTACATAAAATATTTACGAATATAAGTTGCTTAACGCTCAGTACCAATCTAGGATACCTATAATCATGATTGACATTAAAAAAAACACAAATGACATAGAAAAACAAGCAGAATCAATCAAATATCGATTAGAGCAAAAACCTAGATCGTTTGACTTATTCAAATATTTATTTCGATGTGGGAATTGAATCAGTGTCTTTTGACTTCGAAAGTGATCTTATAAACTAAATGACGGATCTGAAACTTATCGATATAAACGATCGTAGAACGCATACTTGTACGTAAATATAAGTTTACTTTTAAAAAGTTATATTCATAAATAATTGAAAACCTAAAACATGAATTAGTAAATACTAAGAAAATTCAAACGTCGAAAATTATGAGATCAGTTATCCCATTATTAGTCTATATTTTTATATTATACTTTTTCCTAGTCAGGGTATTCTTTTAGTGATTTGCGTTTGTAACGTCAATGATGCTACAATTAATACTAGAGTGAATATATAGGGACATATAACTTTTAAGAAATTAAAATTACTGTTATACAATTTCATCACTTACGCGACATTTTTAAAACTCTCACGTACAAAATTTCGCTAACCTAAATCATTCCCAAAATCTAAACCATATTATTTGGTAAATTATTATTTCTTCTTTGTAAAAATAAACCATAAGGCTCACAGAGGCTTTCCTTTATCTTCACTTAGTACAGAAAATAATAAAACTCAAGAAGCTGAGAACTAAAGATTCTACAACTTAATATCTCTCTTTTATATTTCGAATACATAATATACTGATTAACAGTTGGGAAAAGTGAACCATATATCATTAGCAAGCCATACCTTCCATTTTTAACAGGCTCTAGACTTGCAAAATACATTTTGCCGTATCTTTATGAATACATATGTATATCTGCCTATTAAAATGATTAGGATACAAGGGGACAGAACAAGCAGCGGACCCTATGTGCTGGCAGTGCTTCCTGCCAATCAAAATGATAAAAAGAACAAGCAAATAAATAATCAACACTAAGGTATCCATGACGATCATTTGCTCAATAGTCGGGCTGTCACCTATGGAGACAATGGTCGCGAGTTTGATCCCCAATCAGAATAAATATATATGTGTGGTTTACAGTTATTTATTCCACGAAACCACATTGTACATGTATGGTGGGTTTAATGTCCACTCTGCTAAAAATGGGGAGGCCCATCCCCATCAATAGGACATATATATGGGTTGTGAATATCATAAAGAAAATTAATAGAAAGTTAATAGATTAAACAAAACTATTATAACATAAGAACAATTGACTTATTACACAAATGATTATGTGTCATCTACATGAAATTTTGAAATTATTATTAGCATATAGTAAAAATAAAATAGATGGGATGATTCCATTATTTCACTTAGTTTTAAACATAAATCTTTAAAATAAAATACATTCTTGTACTCACCAGTATTTCCTTGTATAAGTTGAAGAATCAAAGGACGTCTAGTTACTATTCCTGATCCTCGGGGCAAGAAGTCTCTGAAACAACACAAAAATAAATAAAATACATAGAAATCATTTTATTTATGGACTAACTGGAAATACCTTTAATGTATAAAACTTATATAAGCCAAATAATACAGGCACCCAGGTTCACATTCATAAATTCAAACCTTCAATAAATAATACCTGTAATTTAAAATGAAGCAAATGAGTATAAATTTATTGGCTATGCCACATATAGCCCTAGTAATTATGTCAAATCATTTTAATTTAAGCATTAAGGCAATCTGTTATTTATGATACTTCTATGTTTGGTCTTTTATTCAGATGATTTTAAATGACTGCTTAATATTTTATTTACATCCATAAGTGTAAGTGTAAATATGGGAGCGCCGGATTCATTCACATTTCAAGGGTTATTGTGACATGAGAGATGAACAGATTATGCTTTTATGTTTAAGATTTATTTTAAGCTCCGGAGAGAGCCAAACTTCATCAAGCAGTTTTCTACTATTTTCCAATGTATTTCTCCATGGATGCTTCAAGAGGATGATAAATATATGTTTGTATATTAATAACTTTAGAAGCACAAAACAATATACCACCTTATATAATTATTTGACCCCCAGTTTGAGATTCTGATAATGTGATAACCTAAGATGGGCCATAGGGCCTTTGGGGCATTGCCTAATTGGCAATCAAAATAAAATGTTATCAAACATAGTACTGACAATTGTTATGACTCATTCATGATACTGACTCAGAGCAAGAGTACAATAATATAAAGTTGCAATGCATTGCAACTTTATAATAAAGTACTCTTGCTCCTGAGTCAGTATCATGAATGAGTCATAACAATTGTCAGTACTATGTTTGATAACATTTTATTTTGATTGCCAATTAGGCAATGCCCCAAAGGCCCTATGGCCCATCTTAGGTTATCACATTATCAGAATCTCAAACTGGGGGTCAAATAATTATATAAGGTGGTATATTGTTTTGTGCTTCTAAAGTTATTAATATACAAACATATATTTATCATCCTCTTGAAGCATCCATGGAGAAATACATTGGAAAATAGTAGAAAACTGCTTGATGAAGTTTGGCTCTCTCCGGAGCTTAAAATAAATCTTAAACATAAAAGCATAATCTGTTCATCTCTCATGTCACAATAACCCTTGAAATGTGAATGAATCCGGCGCTCCCATATTTACACTTACACTTATGGATGTAAATAAAATATTAAGCAGTCATTTAAAATCATCTGAATAAAAGACCAAACATAGAAGTATCATAAATAACAGATTGCCTTAATGCTTAAATTAAAATGATTTGACATAATTACTAGGGCTATATGTGGCATAGCCAATAAATTTATACTCATTTGCTTCATTTTAAATTACAGGTATTATTTATTGAAGGTTTGAATTTATGAATGTGAACCTGGGTGCCTGTATTATTTGGCTTATATAAGTTTTATACATTAAAGGTATTTCCAGTTAGTCCATAAATAAAATGATTTCTATGTATTTTATTTATTTTTGTGTTGTTTCAGAGACTTCTTGCCCCGAGGATCAGGAATAGTAACTAGACGTCCTTTGATTCTTCAACTTATACAAGGAAATACTGGTGAGTACAAGAATGTATTTTATTTTAAAGATTTATGTTTAAAACTAAGTGAAATAATGGAATCATCCCATCTATTTTATTTTTACTATATGCTAATAATAATTTCAAAATTTCATGTAGATGACACATAATCATTTGTGTAATAAGTCAATTGTTCTTATGTTATAATAGTTTTGTTTAATCTATTAACTTTCTATTAATTTTCTTTATGATATTCACAACCCATATATATGTCCTATTGATGGGGATGGGCCTCCCCATTTTTAGCAGAGTGGACATTAAACCCACCATACATGTACAATGTGGTTTCGTGGAATAAATAACTGTAAACCACACATATATATTTATTCTGATTGGGGATCAAACTCGCGACCATTGTCTCCATAGGTGACAGCCCGACTATTGAGCAAATGATCGTCATGGATACCTTAGTGTTGATTATTTATTTGCTTGTTCTTTTTATCATTTTGATTGGCAGGAAGCACTGCCAGCACATAGGGTCCGCTGCTTGTTCTGTCCCCTTGTATCCTAATCATTTTAATAGGCAGATATACATATGTATTCATAAAGATACGGCAAAATGTATTTTGCAAGTCTAGAGCCTGTTAAAAATGGAAGGTATGGCTTGCTAATGATATATGGTTCACTTTTCCCAACTGTTAATCAGTATATTATGTATTCGAAATATAAAAGAGAGACATTAAGTTGTAGAATCTTTAGTTCTCAGCTACTTGAGTTTTATTATTTTCTGTACCAAGTGAAGATAAAGGAAAGCCTCTGTGAGCCTTATGGTTTATTTTTACAAAGAAGAAATAATAATTTACCAAATAATATGGTTTAGATTTTGGGAATGATTTAGGTTAGCGAAATTTTGTACGTGAGAGTTTTAAAAATGTCGCGTAAGTGATGAAATTGTATAACAGTAATTTTAATTTCTTAAAAGTTATATGTCCCTATATATTCACTCTAGTATTAATTGTAGCATCATTGACGTTACAAACGCAAATCACTAAAAGAATACCCTGACTAGGAAAAAGTATAATATAAAAATATAGACTAATAATGGGATAACTGATCTCATAATTTTCGACGTTTGAATTTTCTTAGTATTTACTAATTCATGTTTTAGGTTTTCAATTATTTATGAATATAACTTTTTAAAAGTAAACTTATATTTACGTACAAGTATGCGTTCTACGATCGTTTATATCGATAAGTTTCAGATCCGTCATTTAGTTTATAAGATCACTTTCGAAGTCAAAAGACACTGATTCAATTCCCACATCGAAATAAATATTTGAATAAGTCAAACGATCTAGGTTTTTGCTCTAATCGATATTTGATTGATTCTGCTTGTTTTTCTATGTCATTTGTGTTTTTTTTAATGTCAATCATGATTATAGGTATCCTAGATTGGTACTGAGCGTTAAGCAACTTATATTCGTAAATATTTTATGTAAAAATGGAAACCATTTTTACATTTTTGCTTTTTAGACTTCTTTGAAGGATATCTAGTTATGATTAGTTCTTACATTTAAGTGAAACCCCAATACACTCTCTTACATCCTCTGTAGGCGGCTTCCGTTTCGATCCGTTTAAGCAAAAAACGAACAATGGAGTGGAGTCTTATTCATGCTATTTTATTGATAGACTATGCTGAGTTCCTTCACTGCAAGGGCAAGAAGTTTGTCGATTTTAACGAGGTGCGCAGTGAAATCGAGGCAGAGACTGACCGGGTCACAGGCAGCAACAAGGGGATATCGCCCGTTCCCATTAACTTGCGTGTCTACTCTCCTAATGGTATGTCATTTGATCACAGTATGTGTTTTAATTAATTAATGTCTATTAAGTTATTTTATTTTTATATAAAAGACTAAGTATATTTTTAATATGCCTAAAAATTTCGGAAACTAATGAAGCTTGTGATAGGAAATGCTTCACGGCAAATGATCCAGTTCAATGGAAGTAATGAACTCACGACCTCAGATCAGATCGTAAGCTCGATATTTATGATATAAGCTATTGATGCTTCAATTATTATAATTTTTCCGTTAACGTTAAGCAGTAACTTTAAATTCTAACCATTTTCTTAAATAAACATTTTTTTTTTAATTTAAAATTAAATGATAACCATATCTTAAATGGTCATGAGTTGCCTCTACGATTGTAGTCCTGCGTTTCTCGAACCTATTTATCAAAGTATTATTTTTGTAAAGCATATCTTTCTAATACAAGCAATTAGCTTATTGTTATTTGGAATAAATGTTGAAATAGAATTCAAGAACAAGAACTAATCTTAATAAATATTTCGTTCTTCTCTAAATCTCTACCTCCAAGATTCCTATATTTTTCTTTTTGTTACCAGAGGATATGGACGATATTGTGTACAAAATAAAATTCTTGTCCATGCTGTTTAAAAATTGAAATGCTCTGACGAACGGAAAGACTAACGGTGGTAACACAATAACACTAAAATTTTCTTATATAAATGTTTGTTTTTAAAAAATATCCGAGCCTCTTACAAAGTTCAGTAAATACATTTTTATAGCCTTCTCACTAACGTTAAAGTCTAGAAAAACTATCTGGGTTATGGATCTGAATTCTGTAAATAATTGTATTTATTTATTAAATTTATATTGTATTAATGCGGTTACATAAATATCGGCTGACTTCGTATATTAGCATTCCTATTCCTTCCGCATTTAGAACTGATTCATCATGCGGTTCGTAAATCCAGCTTCTATATATATTTATAATAAAAGAATGAAGGAAGCTTAAGAAGCCTAAGTTGTTTTTATGAGTTGGAAAGGCAAAGACTAGCGTGTTGCCTGATGTAAAGTAATTATCGCCCATAGATATTTGTAACATCACAGGTTAACTCTTTGCGGACGGGAGGGTTCAAAGCCTATAACTATATATTATGTATATTTCAACCTAAGTGTAATTTTATTCTATCAGATGTTTTAAAAGCACATATGAGTTCCTCGTCAAAATTGATGGTTTATGCAGAACGCATAGATGGATCGGTAGTCCGCAAAGACTTAATATAATAGTTAGTTGTAAATAGCTAACATTGCTACCAATAAAAATATAAACAAATTGTATTTGAACTGATTATTTGGTATTGTAAAGTAGGCCTTTACGAAATTCACATTGATAACGATACGAGTTCAGTGACATCAAAAGTTATCATTGCTATTATCCGTTATGTGTGTAACATTGTGGTACACAAAGTTGGACATTCGATTTTAAACTTAGAATGTTATCAAACTTTTGGTACAACAAATAAACGTTGATTTATTGATTGGGCTGAAGAATTTCTTGACATAAAGCAATATTTAAATGTTTTGAACTTTTGAACAAAGTTTAGTATATCTTCCTTTTAAATCAATCTGTACATCTGAAAATTGTGAGTTTATTTGTTGTGGCTCCTGGCATAGAATAGGGCACCCCATTTCTTTCCGCGGGTGTCGTACGAGTGGACTATGATAGAAATCACCAGTAGATGTGCAGCAGTAGCTACCTGAGTAATAAAAATGAATCTGCGATCCCCAATTCGCCAAACGCCAAATTTGCCAAAAGGGGATTAAAACAATATTCTAAATGTTAAGGGTGACCAATATTGACTTCAATCATGAAAGTTGATTAGCATTTCCTTCTTATTTGCTTCAATCACTTTAATGTTAGTTAGGGATGCATCGCATGCAGGTGAGGTGGACCCCATTGAGGCATCGAGATTGAGAGAGAAAGTTTGCGTAGCCTAATATGCCAAATGATATTTATAAAATTATAACTAGTAATTTTGGAGATATCAGAAATAATATTGAGATTCGCGAATTTGGGATTTCTTTGTTAAAATTTCCATTAATGATGTCATGTATGACGGCTTCTTGAGCGTCCTTGCAAACAAATGAATCACTGTAGATGAAGTGCCGTAGATAAAATTACTGTTCCGTTAATTGAATACGTAGCATGTGGTCATTTATCGGTCATAATATGATAACTCGTATTAAACTATGAAATATAAGATACATTCACACAAGTATTAACCGGTTTTACATAATACATGGTAGAGCCTCGCTGCCGGAAATTTTTTATAGAAAAATTTGAAATGTCAATTTTCTTTGTCTGTTTAGCTAGAGAACTAATACACCCCCGCAAAATGTCGACGTTAGGTGGTTGTTTGTATTTAAAAAGGGTTTCGTGTGGTGAGCCTGTCAAAGAATCCGGTGGACGGACTCCTTTCGCCGCTCTTTCTCCCATTATTCACATTCTTGTCCACGGTGAATCGCTTACTCGTTTGCCTACCTCTTCTAAAAAAATCTAAATAAATACTATCCCTTCTTAATATTATTTCTGTGAACAGTTCCAAATAATTTAACCTTAACTTACTTATAAAATTAAGGTTAAAACTTGAACTTTGCTTTATCAATCATGTTTGTTCAACTAGTTTATATAATATAAGTGGTACGATGGGTAGTAAAAGTTCAAACGTTAAAAAAAACGCTTTTATTTAGATTGTGTTTTATTTTATGCATGCAGTATCTGCCTATAAAATTACCTTTGACATTTGTGATCTTTGTTGTTATTTCAAATGTACAAAATATTATAGTATTTAAGTTGTTCTGAATATATATTTTTTATAGGATAGGTAGGCAAACGAGCAAAATGGCAAATAAAAATAATATAGAATTAATTTTGCCATCATTCTCGTGATCCATTATTTCTCATCCCCTATTTCATCAGTGGTACAGTACATTGAAGAAATAATCGAGCAAAACAGTGAGTTGAAAGAAGACTTACGAATATAGTTTTAAACATATGGAAGTTAGGTTGTTTTGATAAATATGTATTCGGCATCGGGAATCTAATGATTGCGGAGTGTTGTTAGCGCGTAATGAGATTGAAAAAGATTATGATAATTATTATGCGATACACGGCCGATTGTCAGTGACCTACATGCTTACGCCGTGTGCATCTTTGGAGGTTAGGTTATTTATTTTAACCGCGGCTTTGTCTGGATAAAACTTTAAAGGTTTACCAATTTTTTAGCACTAAAGTCAAACTTTTGGCTGTAAGAAGTAACCAAAATCTGAACTCCCTTTTATGCGGAAAACAGATGTTCTCCCCAGTCCGTAACTTCCGATAAAGTTGTGAAGGATCTTTTAGGGCTGTTGGCCCTAAAAAAGCCTTCACACCCGAAAACAAAATTAATAGGAACACTTTTCATGTGATGTATATGAATTGATTTTTCTATTAAAGTTGTCTACTAAGTGGTGTACACTCTAAATAATTGAATTTTTTTATAATCTATATATCGACGCAAAAAAAAACGAAATCGTAGTAAATCGCAAAGTGAAAATTTACCACCAGAGCCAAAAAACTGATTTATTTTTAAAAAATTCTACCTGTTGTTGTTGAAAACAGTCAGTTTTAACGTTTTATGTCGATTTTCTATTAGTCGTACAGCTGTGAGACTCAGACCATTTGACGTAGTATTTTTTTCTGATCTGAATATCCAATAAAATTTTTTGACATGGGCATTTCATTGGGCATTTGATTTCTGGAGGATAGGATATCGGTAGATCACGCTTGTCCATGGCGGATTGGCAAACATTCAGTCTTGAAATAAATCTGTTGGCAATCCATCCGTTATTCCGGTATGCGTATCGAATCCCTTCACCATTGATTTCAAAGCCATAACTGTGCCATAGGCGATTTTTAAATGTTAATTATATTATATAATTATTAAAATTCAAAACATTTTTTTGCTGGACTGGAAAAATTTAGATATAGATTAAATATCGAATAACAAGTACATACATACGCAGAAATTGAAATGGTGGATTATTTTTGTTAAAGCTGAATCCATTTTTTTATATTCTTCGCTTAATAACTGTAGAATATGTGAGAAATGTAGCAAATGTTTTTTCGATTAGAAACTAAAGGTTTTTTAATTACGATAGCTTCGTTTATTTCGTTTATACTTTGTTGATTTTCTCGTTTGTCAGAAAACTCAATGTGGTAGTTTTTTTATGTATTACACCAGTATTTCTATGATAAATACAGTTGCTTTCCCGTGCAGGTGTTATACAAGGGCAGGCTGTACTCAGTTTTTAAAGATAATTGCTGTGATGAGGCAATCTGTTTTTCCTGCATTTCTTCCTAACATGTATAAATAATATACATTTATAATTTTGCAGGTTAGTCTCGTGATGACATTAAATATGGTTTTATCTTATCTGTTGTCGTAAATATGTATGTAATTCTCACGATTCCTTTTAAATATACATGTATATTAAAGTCTTTATGCATAATTTCCATACCGTCTGTCTTATGTAAAGGAACAATTAGTATAAATATTGTATGTTTCACTGCCCTTTATCCGGTATTTACTAGTCCGTTACGGGGCTTCAGTCTGACTTGGCAGACTTCACATGTTTTTGAGGAGTGCACATTTCCCACAAATGAATGGACCACAAAGTATGCTAAATCTATACTGAAAAGTGTTTGGATCTCTGGTTCGCTAGCTTTCCACAGAATTCCAATCGAACACGTAAATCACTGAGGTAAACACTGCACACAATAAAAGAACGATGGCGTTCTTTTATTATGGGCAGTGTTTAACATTCTCAAATGGAAATATCTAATACATATACATTTCCTGAATGTTTATAACCACGCCTGTTTCCCGTAGGGGTAGGCAGAGACCAATGATTTTCATCTGTTAAGATCCCGGCACACTTTCTTTGCTTCATCCACACTCATCTCTTCATACAAGCTCTTCGCTTAAAGGTATTTATGAGAACTTTTAAATAGAAGGAATTTTAAATTTGTAGGTAATTTATGACAACTGGTCTTTCTTGAGAACTTTAGCAATTTGGTTAAAGTATGTTTTCGTTGGTCTTCCCCTACCGACCCTTCCATCCACATCTGCAACGTAAAATTTATTTTATCAGTCGTCGTTTATCAAATGTCCCCAAACCATCTAAGCATCCCTTTCTGAATTTTTGTCACACCTTTTACTCCATATACAAATGCGACTTATATTTTTGTACACGAAGATTCCATTTTAAAATATTCTGATTATTATAATTTTTGTTTAAGATAATATTAAACCCAATTATATAAGCTGAGAAAAATGTGAAAATAAAGTTACAGGAGTTGAATCTGCACTCTTGATGTATAGTGGCGAATGCCTGAATCTTTTGATCTCCGAGCGTTTTGAATGGAGCGAATTCAACGAATTTTTCAACATATTTTTTTTCACTTATTATGATTATTTTATATTTAAACATTTTATTCTTTAGGTTTGTATATTTCATAAAATCTAAGTAATAGTTATTCCGGATTCGACTTTATGGATAATTAGAGGGTCCTTAGAAATATCTAGTCAGGTCATCGGTTAAACTTTTAACGATGGCATTAATACTAGCATCGTAATATTGAGATGTTTAAAACTTGTCTAGTTTCGCTCATATGGTACTCTTTTGTTATGATAATTATTATTGACTATCATAGCAAAAGATTAATAATTTTATTGTCCTTGAGTATAATGTTCACGTGGTTTATAATAAGATGACTATATTCGTATCACCATTAATACTTGTCATTGTTATGTCACAACGTTTCAAGGTAATTATAATATTTTGAGCATTGCAGACAGTTTCAATTGTCAAACACGTGAAGTCACCTAAATTAATTCAATTACGGCCTTTGCAGTTGGGTTTCAATTGCTCAAAACCCTACTGTTAGGTATTTTTAGAAACTTTGCAATTACAATGTAACATTGGGAAAGGGCACTCAACTCGTAGATGAAGAAAAAAATATTTTCAAACAACACAGGTACGATGGGGTATTAAATGTAAAGAACAAAGTTATATCTGTCTAATTCTCTCATAAGATTTGTATAATACTAATTTCATGGAATTCCGACGCGATTTTCATACGCAATTTAACTCCTTTATAAGATTTATTTTCGAAAATACTTACTCTAGGACGGACCTACGTTATATAAAAGAGGTCTGTAGAAAACTTTGTTTCTATACCCATCAGTTTTATTAAATAAATAAAGTATATAACTAAGTATTTTTCCCATATTATTCACTACAGTTTTCAACAAAATCAGACGTTTTCATACAACTAAAAGTATATGACGCCAAAATGTCTAAGCTTGGTTCGTGACATTTTGGATATGTCAAAATCGACCAACACTTGCTGCTGGAGCCATCTAATGACAAACAGCGGGAACTTTTTTACGCACCTAATAATTAAATTCTCGACCATCGACCAAAAACGGAGATCCTAGTCTGTACGCAATGTAGTATATTAATTATGTGTTGTACTGATTGCGGAACAAACTAGGTTGCCAGATCGATGCTGGTACGGGTCTGACAGTCGCTATTGTTTTTCAGTGTATTGTCTGTTTGCGATGTGGTGGGTTATTAATGCGAGCAGTAACAGCTTGTTGTTTTTCGATATTACTACTAGTGGAATAGCTCGTTTTTTACGTTACAAGAATTAGTCTCTATTTAGAAGTAATTTGGTTGGCGCGTTGACCTACGCGTCCCGCCTTTACTCTCGTATAGTGGCGGAACGTGTACACTCACAATCCATTTGTTTTATAAACTCATAGTTGCGCAGACTGCTATGGAGAGGGCTATGCTCGGAATTTTTCTGGTGAATATGATTCGTATTAAAAAAATCCACTTGAGAGTCAAAGCCATCAATATTGCCTTTTGACTAGGTAGGTGGTAATGGGCTGGTAATGTATGTTGTGTCGGAGAGCCGACAACCCTTGGAGTAGACGAGTTATGGAGTGGGACCAGATCTAAACAAACATAGTGCGGGATGCCTCCTTGGAGCGATAATCTGCGCATGCTGTTAGCAGAACCTGAATGAGCTGAATTCTTCCCATAAAGGTTATATATGGGAAAATAAAAATTTATTTTGAAAATATATAGACATTTCAATCTTATTTATATGCTTATACAATATTCACATTTTCGTATATATCATAAATAAATGGTAATTTGTATATTAACCCTTATCAGATGTAAGTCATCTCTCACGTGACAGCAGTACTTTCTCGCTGCCGTCGTAAGTCACGTGGGAGGTGACAAGAAGAGATATGTTGAAACTCACTCTGTGTGAAATGCAGGCACTATTTCCTTTAATATCCGTAACAGAGCAATTGACATCTCCAGTTATATGTCATTGCCTTTTCTAATTATTTTTTAATATCATGAGCCCAAAAATGAATAAAGTCAATGAAAACTGTATCTATAGCTACAACCTAGCGAGAATCACGTATAAAAAGCTAGCGACCGATAAGGTTTAAAATGGTAGTCGGTTATTTGATACTTAAATTTAATGATATTCATTATGATATCATAGGGGCATTGTTAATATGATGATTACCTTCTTCACCTATAAACCTTGCTTATTTACTGTTAGCTCTTTTATAAATGTGTTTGTTGACACGCACAACAGGCACGTCTTATTCACCGTTACCATTGTTTATCCGACGTTTGGTTTCTTTTCGTTTATATTTATAAAAAGAAGTAAACAAGTAAGCGTTTAATTGTGATAATCTATCGTCGACGTCTAAGATGCGTTTAGGCCTTTCAGGATCACGATACTAGATCGCTATTCATCAGGAATTAAGAAGGAAAGGATAAAAAAATAATGTGTTCAAAATTGGCGAGAAATCATGTTTTCTGATTACTATTGTAATTACATTATACTTAATAGTGGTAGAGCCACGCTGCAGACGAATCCTTTGTCAAAAATGGCACGATATCTGAAGCATGAATGGGCCGGCTCGCCCGGGGAAGTACCACACTCCCGTAGAAAACCGGCGTCTGAGTGGTAGCTTAGCTACCGCGCTTTGTACGGTTGAGCGCCCGAGTCCCGGAGGCCCAACACTCTCCCTCTACCCCTCCTCCTCCCATTCCCACTCTTATAATGACACTTTCCTCAAAGGTCGGCAAAGCTTTCGCACTGCCTATGGCGCTGCAGAAGTCTATGGGCGGCGTTAATTGCTTTCCATGAGGTGACACGCCTGCTTGTTTGCCTTCTTATCCCATAAAAAATAAAATATGTATTTTTTCTAATCTAATTATTCATTCATTCTCATTCATCATTATTTAATTACTAATTATATATTATTATAATTACATTATAATATACATAGTCAACAGTCGACAAAGAAACAAAAACAAAAATATATTAGGTTTTTAACTTGCAGGAAAAGAAACGTAAATGGGGCTTTTTCGGTTCATTCATATAACCAATATCACAATTGCCTCCGTCGGTAGACTAAGTTTAGTGGGTTTGTAGGTCACAGTTAAGAGATAGTACGTTCCGCACAGAGGGGAATATGTTGCATAATACGTAATATAATTTAAAGAAAATTTGGGCGGGTCATATTATGTAACGGTTATTGTCCGACATATTTGTTTTACGTATACATATTTATATTATACTTCTTCTCTGTACGCCATTGTCACTGAACTCCTAAACAGCTGGTTTTGATGAAATTTTTTGTGTGTTTGAGTCGGTGCCTGGATTGATGGTTCAAATTGACACCTGACCTGGACCCGGTACCTATCCTCTACCCGGTACCCGGACCCTGGCTTCACGCCTCCAGTTTTTGCCAGTCGCCGTGATTTAAGTATTAAACACCCCTTAATTTTAAGAGGGACCAATGTCTAGCAGATGTTCTTCTAAGCTCATTTTATTTACATGATACCAATACACAAAGTACCGTTGTTAAAGATTCCGTGTCGTCGTTAAGTTTTTTGGATTATGCGTTGAACGAAAATAGAAGTAACTTTTTTAGGAGTAATTAATATGACTGTTGTGGTGGATAGCTTTAAAAAATTACTCGTAGGCTAAGTTCGGCAATAAACTCTTTATTCAATATTTTCCTCAAGTTCTTTTAGGTATCAATTCTACTTATATTATTGCGTATGCTACTAGGAAATAAAAACAATAATGTACTTGTAATTCCTGACATTAATTCAACGACTGTTTTATCAATGAATGTACAATTATCGGGTCAGTGGTAGCTCATTATGAATCAGCCATCTTAATGTATCCATACGTAATAATTTCAGTGTTAATGATAACAATTTAAAACAATTCTGTTTTTGTTATATCCTTATATTTAATTTATTAATGTGTTTAAATTTATTTGTTCTATTATAATTATGCTCAGCTTTCGAGGATTTACTGACATTTGAACGTACATATTGATTTTTTTCAACGGTTTAATTAAAATATGATACGTTGTATTTTATTTTTATATTTCATCATAATCATCATCAACAACCTGCGGCAGTCCACTGCTGGACAGAGGCCTCCCTCAGGAAGCGTTACTTCACTCCATTTTCTGCCAGCCGCCTTGCGTAGTTCGTCGCACCATCTAGCCGGAGGCCGTCCCACACTACGTTTGCCAAGACGCGGCCTCCACTCCAGCACTCGTCTGCTCCAGTGATTGTCGCATCTCGGACAAACGTGACCAGCCCATTGCCACTTTAGTTTGCTGATTCGAAAGACGATCGATTGGCTCAGTGGCGGGGACCTCCGCCCGCGGAGTCAATGGTCGCGGGTTCGATTCCCGCATCGGAATAAATATTTATATGTATGTATAAATGTTTATTCCGAGTCTGGTAACCCCCCCAATCCGCATTTCCTTCCCTGCCCCTTCCTTTCTTCTCTATCCTTTCCCTTCCTCTCCGCCAATCCACGGTCTGCCGTGCCAATGGATGCGTGGCTAGGGGCGAGCCTAGTCGTAACCGCGCCGATCGTCCCGGGATCGGGCTCCCCCGGGTACTATGGTGCCTTACCTCAGCATGCAGGGCTCTGCTGGGGCTGACCTTCCATCCTCCCTTGCGGCTCGTGGGATTCACTAAGACGAATTTAATATACCTAATTTGTCCAAAAATGACGGCGACGTGGTTCGCCACCCCTCACGTCCTGATCTTCTCACGAGGGCGAAAAGCGACCAATGACGAGCCGTTTCGCTGCGATGAATGGCAGCGGATGGAGCTCTGTGGTCTCTGCCAACCCCTGCGGGGGGGATAGGCGAGAATATAAAAAAAAAATTCAAAAGACTATGTCGGTGACTTTAGTTCTCTGGCGGATTTCTTCATTCCGTATCATATCTACCAGAGAAAGTTGGAGCATAGCTCTCTCTTCATAACTTTCTAAGCGACTCTAGCAAACGGACTGGCAGTGTCCATGTTTTGGCGCTGTAAGAGAGTATAGTTAGGACACACTGGTCGAAGATTTGTGACTTCAGGCTCTAAGGTATGAGTGACGAGGAGATTTGACGAAATTTTCTGCCTAGCCGAATCCTCCCTTCCTCGGATTTTTAATTTATTTAAAATATTTTTGGAAACTGTATAAATTTGGATAAACATAAGTACTAAATCATGTGTGGGATTCGAACTTCTAAGGAACATCTTAAGTTGAATCGTGGCGAATGTTTCACGTCTCTGTTTCAGTGTTTTTCTGCTACATCAGCGATACGCGTCGTTGATGTTTATTTTATTTTATTTATTTATTTAATACTTTATTGTACACAAAACAGGAAATACAAGAATTAAAAGGAAAGAAGATGTACTAGGGCGAGCTTAACTCAAAATTGAGTTTTCTTCCAGCAAACCCAGGAGTGAAAGAGAGATAAGAAAAGCTGTGAGGATAGAAATAAGTGTACAACAACAAAATATAATAATAATTTACATAACAAATTAACAATACATACTATATAAAACCATACATATAAATACTAATACATACATATGTTTAAAAACATATGTATATTGATAATATATATTGTTTAATGTTTTGTATGTAGAAAAATAATTAATAGTGCTTATTGGTTTCATTTTCAGTACTTAACCTGACCCTGATCGACTTGCCGGGTCTAACCAAGGTGCCCATTGGTGACCAGCCGCCTGACATCGAGCAACAGATCAAGGCTATGATTTTCCAGTTTATCAGGCGTGAGTCCTGTCTCATCTTGGCTGTCACGCCTGCAAACACAGATTTAGCTAACAGCGATGCCCTTAAACTTGCCAAAGAAGTTGACCCACAGGGTGAGTTTATATTATGAAATACCTATGACATTTAGTGTTTAAGCAAATTTAATGAATTGAAAACAATTGGTGTCTACGTGACAACATGTGATGGTATAGATTCACATACGCAAAGATCACACAATTTGATTGGTTGTTAAATTTTTTGTGATAAATTCACAAAAAATTTAACAACCAATCAAATTGTGAGAACCAATCAAACATTGCAGAAGCGTTGATCACCTTTGAGAAATATTCAGTAAACCCTCCTATAACGCGGTAGAATGGTTCCGCGTTATAGGAAAACGCGTTATACGAACGGATAAGTGTATGTATAATAAATGTTCCCGAAACTAACAAACTAGGAACAAAAACTTATTAAAATAATTTAATTTTATAAAAACAAGATGTGCAAATGTAACAAAGTTGATTATGAATTGTCAAATCATTATAAATTTCACACTACGAATATATGAGACTTGGGAAACCCCCGCGTTATGAGGGAACACACGTGTTATACAAGGTACATGAAATCGCGTTATAAGAGTACCGCATTATAGGAGGGCTGTATATTCTTTTCGGTCTTTCTATGGTAAGAATTCAACGCAGTCATATTCAGCATAATAACATTCACATTTTGTGAATTCTATTGGAGTAAGTGAATCTTTTACATATTGTTCTTCCAACTTCAATACAGGTCTACGTACTATCGGTGTCATAACGAAGCTAGATTTAATGGACGAAGGTACAGACGCCAGAGATGTGCTTGAAAACAAACTGTTGCCTTTGCGGCGTGGATACATAGGCGTAGTTAACCGCTCGCAGAAGGACATCGATGGCCGCAAGGATATTAGCGCCGCCATGGCTGCCGAGAGGAAGTTCTTTCTAAGGTATGAAACGTAATCCATTAAAGACAATTAGTGTGTGTTTGATTAATGTACATTCCTCGAGACATGGGAAAATTCCGTATCCAGCAAGCGGTCATATAATATATCGGCTGATAAAATAGTCAACATTTACTATGAAGGCAATTAATTCAATATTGATTTTAAAAACTACATGTAACTGATAATGGGATAAAAAAAGAAGATACTTGGGTAGAAGTTTCATACGCCGTTTCACCTCTTCCAGACGAACGTTTTTATGAAACGGTAGTAATCCAAATTCTCAACGAATATGTATTTATTATGTTAAAAGGAGAAAATCCTTTGATTTTGAGCACCGAGACTTTTCTTCATGCAATCTTTACTATAAAGCTTGTAAGGAAATTCAAACATTCATTTTTTATAGTAATTTGATTCTCTCGGTCAATTTATGCTTACGCTATCGTACCCTTTTGAGACGTTCTGCTGTATGCGTAGTGGGACTTTTAATTTGAATACAGAGACTCAATCTTGCATGCGCCTGTTATATTTTAAGTTAAATTAATTTAGACCCAGGCGCTTAAAATTTTTTAGAAGTAAAAATTTTTTCCTAACTCTTTGTCCTTAAACTAACGTTACTTAACTAAATGCGTAACTTTTTTGCTTTCTTCTCTTTCATCGAGTCAATAGGCATCAGACCAGCCCAGAACTTGGCCACTGACACTGCATCATCATAAGGTTGTATGCTGAGCAGGTAACAGGACACAGCGAGCAGGATCTAAAGTGTGCTGTTGTTTGTGTGGCTCTACCACAGTTGTACAGGGGGTTTGTGGCTGAGAAACCCCATTTTGCCATGCTTTCTCTACATTGACAAGTCTGGGTGCGCAGGTGATCGAAGGACTTCCAGAGTGGCTGGAGGCAGAGCCTCTAAAGCACTAATTTAACCCGGACGCGGTGGGTTCATCTCAACCCAAAGTTGTTTTTACTTTTATATTACTGTGTTAAGATAGTCTCCAAGTGTTGTATGTACTTGTATCATGAGGTCTAAATTATACATGCTTACTAAAATAAATGAACTTGTTATTTACGCGTTTTAGTCACCCAGCGTACCGCCACATAGCGGAACGGCTTGGTACGCCATACCTCCAACGGGTGTTGAATCAGCAACTGACTAACCACATCCGCGACACGCTGCCGGGCCTGCGCGACAAGCTGCAGAAGCAGCTGCTGGCGCTCGAGAAGGACGTCGAACAGTACAAGCATTTTAGGCCTGACGACCCCTCCATTAAGACTAAGGCTATGCTACAGTGAGTATTAATATATTTTTAAGATCTTTTTCATATTATATATTGGCATCAACGTTTTATATTTCACTAGCTGACCCGACAGACGTCCTGTCTTAGCTATGAATAATCAATCGTATCTTTATTAATGAAAGAAAATTTATATCAAAAACACAGTGTTTATATGTATATGTCATACGCGCAAAGTCCATAGCGAACTGTCAAATTCGCAAACTTTCAATAGTCATTATATTTTGTGAAATTTTTCAAGTTTTGCGCAATTTTCAGTTTTTTTCCCATAAGAACCTTCTACAAAGTATTAGGAAACTTATAAAAAGAAGATAAATGAAAACCTTAAAGTCGTTCTCAAGTTATGGCGTGACCAAGGGAAATAGGGATTCATTCAGAGAAAGTCCTATAAGTCTCTTCCAAGTAAGGAGAATTTGTCCATATTTTACTGGCAGGCAATTGTGGTTAGTTGTTAGCAATATCAGACCAGTAATAGAGGAACAGCAGAGCTCTTTTATGTAATACAGACATGGCAAATTTCTAACAATTTTTATGGTGAAAATTTGTCTGTAGAATAAAGTGGTGGTTTGTCGGAGTAAGTGCCATATCATCATTATTGTTTGTAAATTATAAACTCTGCGCTCCAACTAGCGCTAGTCGAGCCCTTTCTCTGTACGTTCAGCATACACATATAAACACTGGGGGGGGGGGGGGGGGGGGGGGGGGGGGGGGGGGGGGGGGGGGGGGGGGGGGGGGGGGGGGGGGGGGGGGGGGGGGGGGGGGGGGGGGGGGGGGGGGGGGGGGGGGGGGGGGGGGGGGGGGGGGGGGGGGGGGGGGGGGGGGGGGGGGGGGGGGGGGGGGGGGGGGGGGGGGGGGGGGGGGGGGGGGGGGGGGGGGGGGGGGGGGGGCGCCTCCCGCCCACTCATGCTTCGTTTATATTTTTATGAAATATTTTATATAGTCAACTTGTATCGTGTTTTGCATCATAGAACAGAACTGAACATATTGTTTTACAAGTTATTCTCATTACTCATCTACAGAATGATCCAGACGCTGCAGACAGACTTCGAAAGGACCATTGAAGGTTCTGGTTCGGCGCAAATTAACACAAACGAACTCTCGGGAGGTGCCAAGATCAATCGATTGTTCCACGAAAGGTTCCCCTTTGAGATCGTCAAAATGGAGATTGATGAGAAGGAGCTTCGACGTGAGATCGCTTTTGCGATTCGTAACATTCACGGTATTAGGGTATGTGTACTATTTAAGCTTTAAACGTGTACTAAATTTAAAATAATTGCAATTTAATATGTTAAGAGGTATTGCTGCTCGCAATTGCAATGTGAGACTAGAATGCGTAACTAAAGCAAGTCTTGTGCCTCTCTTCGTATCTGTGCCATTTGTGATAAATAGCTGCATGAATCGTCACTATGAAACCATGAATCATCATGAATGGCGATCCAGTACGGTGTATTTTGTCGAAACATTTTTCCACTCACCACTACTCTATGTTTTCGAACCGATACGACATTGGACGCTTCAAATAAAATTTCGTTTTATATGGACAGTCAAAAGTTTTACTTAGCTAAGATCCGCGACAAGCAAAACAATAACAGAAAATTAATAATGTGCTTTTTGGTTTATAAAACGAGCAAGCGGATCACTTGATGATCCGCTTGCTCGTTTTATAAACCCAACGGAAAAACACACATTATTAATTTTCTGTTATTGTTTTGCTTGTCGCGGATCTTAGCTAAGTAAAACTTTTGACTGTCCATATAGTGATGGATTTCCGCAAAGTAACGCCTGACTCCATTAATAAAATTTCGTTTCTCAAAAACTGGCAACATTTCTGCAATACCTATGGTATTGGGGAAGTCTATGTTTGGCGTT
>JASFAT010002079.1:0-74658 GCA_031353405.1 Baronia brevicornis | reverse complement strand
GATAATATTAATATTGTTAGTATATCATTAGCTAAATGACAACAAATTTCTTTTTTTTTTAATTTTTTTTAACACTTAAATAATAGAATCGAAGAATTGGAAATTACGCCCGCCCAAATCATAACAGATTCTCTACCATAGGGATGATTTCTGCGAAACACACATCAACATAGCGTTCCACTGGTTTTCGTAACACTCGCCGATGTCGGTTCTCACCATGCAGGCAAATTCGAGTGTCATCGGAGAAGAGTACGCTACTCAAGTTACCTAGTGTCCAATAAAGGCAATTTCTTGCGGACCTTAATCGAGCAATCCGGTGCTCATGGAGTAACTTAGGGACCCGTGCTGGTCGTCGATTGCGTATATCAGCCCCTAAAAGCCTTCTCCACATAATCTATAGGTTAACTTTTGCTCCTCGTAACTCTTCAAGGTTTATTTTGAGGCATTTACGGTTTCTCAGCGTCTGAGTCACTTAAAAGCGGTCGTCTCGTGGTTGTGTGTAACGTTTTCTCCCAGAACTTTGCCTTCTCTAAACGGGATCTATCTCTTGTTATAGAATGCAGGTTCTTTGGATGGTTGAACGACTTACGTTTAACCGCTGTGTGACGTAACATTGAGTACACTCCTATTGCTTTTTCTGGCATTACAAAAGACACAAAGATATCTGTTTTAAGTCACAATAAAGCAAGATGACGTAAACATAGATTATTCTACTAAATATAACAAGAACAAAACTAAGTTGCCTGTAAAAATTCACAAACTAAAAAAGGGACTTTTTAAAAAAAAAACAAAAGCTTCGAATTCTGAATTAATTTTTTTCATATTATTAATGGAGTCAGGCGTCACTTTACGGAAATCCACCACTATATGGATAGTCAAAAGTTTTACTTAGCTAAGATCCGCGACAAGCAAAAACAATAACAGAAAATTAATAATGTGTGTTTTTCCGTTGGGTTAAGTGGATTTATTTGGAACTTAAACCAAAAACTTACCGAAAATCGGCCATCAATTCTCCACCGACCAACCACACCAAAAACAACCGCAAAGACTTTTCGGTTGTCTTCCGTAGAGTCTACTATACCTGAAGATGCCTCGTGTTGGGGCGAAACACGTGTAGTTTACAAGATAGAAAAGTGATAATGTGTGTTTGGTGTTGTGTATGGTGGTTGGTGGGTGGAGAATTGATGGCCGATTTTCGGTAAATTTTTGCTTTAAGTTCCAAATAAATCCACTTAACCCAACGGAAAAACACACATTATTAATTTTCTGTTATTGTTTTTGCTTGTCGCGGATCTTAGCTAAGTAAAACTTTTGACTGTCCATATATTTTTTTTCATACCCAAACTCTTTATTAAGTGCCAATAACATGGTTCGACTATTAAAACCTCTTTAAAACTAAATTATTACCAATAATGTAGAAAAATCTAAAACGCCCGTTTCTTTGCAAAGGGGTGTGTATAAAGGGACGCTTACTATTAACATAAGTGATGACAATCATCAAGTCTTCTTATAATTATTATTGCAGAATATTTAATAAATAGTTCCCTATTTGTCAAAAACATTACATTTATTAAGCAAAAAAAATCGTTAATTTTATTATAAAATATTTTTATACACAATCCGCCATTGGAGTTTATTGCACGTTTTGGAAAAAGAAATTCGTAGAAAGTTATCGGTAATCAAACAATTAAATAGCGATGGAAAGAATGTTAATGGTAAACATTATTAAAATGCAATCAGTTATAAATTATGACTTAAAATAGACCCCTATTTAAGTTTATTTATTAATGAGAAATTTTTATTATTATATATGTAAGGATGTTTCTAAATAGTCTGTTGACTATATGACATGAGAGTTCATAAAAGCTTATTTTTTTTAAGTTAAAAATTATCAAAGATCACGTGTAAGATTTACAAATTAATAGTTTTTGTGTCAAAAATATTAAGATTACAAAACGTCCATTACTGGTGGTTCGTTAGGAAACTGTGTGGTGGTCGAACTATGTTGATTATGTCATCGTCAATAAACATTTACATATAAAAACTTACGAAATTTCTTAATGTGTTGGTCAGCTATATCTCTATAAATATACTATTAGATTTTATATCAGAAGATTATATACGTCTTAACACAGCTGGAGAAACGAAGACGTTGTTTTAAATATAATTAGAATAACTCAATGAAGTGTCAAAAAAACAATAAGTTTTCAAACAACAAGTACTCTAGTATGAAATGAGTTATATAACGTGAACTGTCACTGAACTAAATGATGGGTCACCACACGTGCTTATCATAACTATATTCTTTGAGTCCTGTACTGAACACCTTTTTGACTTATTATTTAGCGCAGGCATATCAAGCCCACCTTGTAGTGCACTCATTAACTACACTTTACATTCAATTGGAAATACACAGTTAAAAGTCCCACGGTACACTCCCAGTCATAAAATTTCAACACGTGTTCCTTTGTACCTATAGAAATTAACATAAAATCAAATAGAATCTAAAAGAGGTGTCCGTAATACAAACGAATAGGATCCAATATGCAACAAATTGGGCTGCTCTAATTCACTGCCGGACAAAAGAAAGCTAATGGTCCGGTTAATCGCTTTAAATCGAAATAACTAATAGTTACTGGTGCTATTATTGTTGACGTCAATAATAACCAGTCATCAAATCGTTGTGCAACATTTGTTCGTGTTTGAAGAGATTACGTGCGTATTCGTGCTTATTCTTATGTTGGGATAATTCAATCACGAGTAACGCATCAAAAATGTATCATTACTAATTATTATTATATTATAATTAACTTGCGAATAAAAATTCGAAGAGAAATATAAAAAACAAAAAT
The DNA here is from genome assembly GCA_031353405.1 of Baronia brevicornis. Taxonomy (NCBI): domain Eukaryota; kingdom Metazoa; phylum Arthropoda; class Insecta; order Lepidoptera; family Papilionidae; genus Baronia; species Baronia brevicornis. Next base: position 71,806 of record JASFAT010002079.1, on the reverse strand, counting down.
AGTATTGTCATCTTATCGTCTCAATAACGAGCATATAACGAGCACACGTTTAACTCATAGAAGGGTAGAGAAGGCCCTAGGGCCAACAACGTCGTTCCGTACAAAAAAACCTACTAATTTTATTACAAAACCTAACCTATTTTAAAAATAACCTAATAAAAAAACAAACTTAGTATTTGGAAGATATATTTAGGACGTAATTAGTATGCATTTACATCGCTTTAAGCTTTTATGTTACTCCAGGGTTTGTTCTATTCATGTATATTCTTTGAAAATTAATTAAGATTTGGTGCTTTATGTCCATCTATTATAATTCCTTCAAAAATCGTACGCCTTATAAAATCTTAAATCTTTATTTCTCTCATACTGTGATATACTGCGTGCATTGTTTAAAGCAAACTACATCTCCAAGTCTAGAGGCCATCGGAAGAATACAAGTTTTGAAGGTATATTTTACAATTTTAACAATTACCTTTTTCCGATTTGCTAAAACCATTATAAAAGTTAACTATAAAACATATGCTCTTTGTTTAAAGTATTTATACGACTTAAAATATTTCATTTCATTTTTTTTAAAATATCCGTTTAAAATATCCATCAAATATCCGTTGTTTTTGTTGATGATTATTGATACTACATTCTGCTCCCACATACTCTCGTTGTAAAGTAATTGTAAAAATCCCAAAGTAAAATAATGGACTTAAAATAATCAATAAGGTATTTTATTTATATAATATTTCTTTTTATATATTCGTCATTTAAGTTAACAGTAAAACTCCTAATTTAGAAATTTAAAACAAAATCGCAAAGTACGTCGCTTCACGCCTCAACCATTCGCTATCTGCATACGTGCAGACTGGTTACGAAACTTAGATGTAGTCAGTGGAGTTACTCGCAAAATGCACAATCATGATCACCATATTTATATAAATTCAATCTAAAACAATGTAACATAAATTGTGTTATAAATAAAATGCGTAAACAAATAATATAAATGATTTATTTACCTTTATCATTTGCTTAATCAAATCAAGTATTGGGATTGGAATTTAATAAATTAGCTTACTTAGCAACTTTTTAGGTTTTTAAATCTAACTCAAAAAGGGACAAAGTGACAGCTTCTTATATATCTGTCCCCTTATATTTTATTATATATGTATGGTGTGCCATATAAGTCCTTAACAATATTGTCTGTTATCCGTGGTAATTCTCTGTCTTGATGAACTTCACAAAACTCCTACAAAATATAAAATAATAATAATTATTTCTTTTTTAAATTAAATTTATCGAAACTCCATAGTTCCATTGTAAATGATAATGTACTAAAGCGTACAACTGATTTGATCTCACAGGTCTTCTAATTGAGATCTAATGGGAAATAGTAACAATACCCGGTAACAATAGCCCTAATAGATGCTATCATTGCACAGCCAGCATCGTAACTTGGTAGAAATCGTCTAATTTGATTTAACTATTGATAAAACGTGTTTGATTGGCGTTGTAAGGTCATATTGCGGCTAGAAATTATATGGCCGTAGTGGGGAGTCGATAAGTGTAGTCGTTAAGGCGGGTTTATATATATTTCACAGAACACTCTCGCTCTTAACATAGTTCTATTCGGCTTAAATTACTGTGACTTGTTCTATATATGATTATCAACTAGAATTTCTGTTTATATCTCAAATAGACTGTTCCATTAAACATGAATCGTAAATGGGAGGTTTACATGAAAATGTGTACGTTTGCTCTCTGAATTTAAATAATTATATATTAATAAAACAATAATTTAAAGACATTTTTAAAATCGCCAAATGTTTTCAAACGATGAATAAGTATGTATGATGAAGATAAAAAATACGAAAACAAGATCTATATAAGTTTACCAGACTCCTATTATAATAAATTTCTTTATGAATATGTAAGTACAATTTTTTGTAATGTGTTGAGTACCTACACAATATCGCATGTAGTATTTACGTTTCGTAAATAATACAAACAAAAGTATTTGTCATTTTCGATTGACGTAAATATTTTGAATTGCATGAAACGAAGATTTCTTATGATCAAAAGCATTTGGTTTTAGAAACAAAATATAAGTGTATGTATCACTTACAGAATCACGCGGATAATAGTAATAATAAGTTATACATCAGTTTTAAGTAAGTTTTAATATCGAGTAGGCTAATTAACTAGAAATATTATTAATGGAGTCAGGCGTTACTTTGCAGAAATCCATCACTATGTGGACATTCAAAAGTTTTACTTAGCTAAGATCGCGATATGTCTTCCGTAGAGTCTACTATATCTGAAGATGCCTCGTGTTGGGGTGAAACACGTGTCGTTTACAAGATGTAAAAGTGGTAATGTGTGTTTGGTGTTGTGTATAGTGGTTAGTGGGTGGAGTTGATGGCCAATTTTCGGTAAGTTTTTGGTTTAAGTTCCAAATAAATCCACTTCATCCAGCAGAAAAACACATTATTGGTTTTTTATTATTGTTTTGTTTGTCGCTAAGCAAAACTTTTGACTGTCCACTAACAGAAGAACACAGAAATATTACAAAATATGAATAATTTTTACTATGGGAAACTCTTCGCCTTGTTTGAAGATGGCAGACGTTGAGAATGTTATTAGCGACCATTTTATTGCTATTGCTAAACATCTTACGTTTTGAATGACATGAGCTCGCATCAAACAAGTCCTAGCGAAACAAAGGCATGTACTTGTTTGTTCTATGTTAACTCTGTGGGTGTGCATTCTGAGGTGCCAAATATTTAAATGAATTATCGCGCGTGTCCAATATTCACTTCTGCTGAGCTCGATGTTGAATATTTTTGATGGTGGCTCATATTATTTCTAACTTTTTATTATTGTATACTCAACTTTTCATTACAATTATTGTTAGAAAACATTTTCAGAAATTTTAAAACATAAAATACACGCAGAATATGTATATACCAACAAAAATATACATATATCCTGATATAAAAATATAATAAGTGAATTTGGTTCGAAAAGCGAAAAATGATAAAAAAAAATCAAAACTTTAAATTTGAAACAAATATTTATTTATTAGCATTTATGGAAAATGTATATAAATCGGAATCGCTCAAAAATAATTCTTTCGTTATTATTATTACTACAGTATGTATACACAAATTGGTGAAAACCTGTCTGAACGAAATTTTTTTCTTTATATGTAAATATGTATGCTTATGTATGATGATATTACATAAAGTACGAGTAGTAATGTAATAAAAACGAATGACTAATATATTTTATAAAAAGGACCTCTAAGATGAATTTAACTATTTAAAGATAAAACTATGACTAAAGACTAAAGGTTAAAATTTACTTGAGGCGATAACGATGTCATTGTTATTATATATGTATATATGTATGTATATATATATATATATATATATATATATATATATATATATATATATATATATGTATATATATATGTTATATATGTATATTGTTATTATTTCATAATGCATAAATACTATTTATTGTTGCTATTCGTATGATTAAAAAACTTCGCGACATGTAAATCACGAATTTAAATAAAATAATGAGAATTGGAGAACAATGTGACATAAATTATATAAGAAATCAAGATTCTATTTTAATTATATACACAAACAGCCGGATCTATAACCTGTTCTGACTTTGTTTCTTAACATTTTAAGGTAATGCTCATCTTAATATTTAACAGCCAGATTTTATAATATTACAAAACGTTGATAGTTTTTAATGGCCATGTGAAATTATTATTAGCTAATTACATTTATGTAACAAATTAAGTTGTCAAATATGTTTGTTGGTGCTTTGGCGGGACTAAGCCGACTCGACAGGGGAAGTACCGCACTCTCACAGAATATCTGCGTTTAGTAGTAGTATTTTTCTATGTTATTTGGTTTCGTACCGTAAGTGTTAATAATTTGGAGCCAAAACTTCTTTCTTCTTTTTTCCTTCTCTTTTTGCATTACCACTAAGCCACTCTTTCCGTTTCCAATATACACATCTTAACTTGTAGCCGGCAACCCACCTGCAGTGCCTTTGGTATAGCAGATGTTCATGAGCGGTGATGAGAACTTACCATTCGGTAATCCGATTGTTCGTATGCTTGCCTCTTAGATAACATAGCATTCTATTGTTGGATTAAGAAACCATGTCTGTAACACAGTGCTCTTCTATTTAAAAATTACTTTATATATCACTAAGTGTAATTAGTCAAGTTGCTTATACCCTGAAGATTTCTACAATAAATTATTTCATTATCTCATTGATAGAGGTTTAAATACAGATGTAAATTAAAAATAAAATTATAAACATTTATTTGAAAATCATCACCAAAGAAACTTTACAAATATATTTCTATAATATACATCTATATTCGTCAAAAATAAAGGTCTCAATTATTAAATATACACTTCATTTATTAACATTATTTTCATTATACAATATTTTTTAAATAATTTTACTTTTATACAAAAGTAAAATTATTTAAAAAATATTGTATAATTTTTACCTTTGACCGTCTGCAAAAGTTCACGTTTTTGCTTGACTTATCGGAGAACCTCATCGTTGACCACTTTTTGAGTTTAGCTAATAGCGAGCATCCGTCTATATGCCCACATTTCGAACGCTTCTATACGTTTTTAGAGGTCTTTGAGCGTCCAAGCCTAACATCCGTATAGAAGAACGGGTCAGATTTTTTACGGGCGAGAAATTATTAGATGATACGGTACAATTTCAATTCTATATTGTAGATTGAACTTTTTTGTGACAATTAAACAATAATTTGGGACTCAGGTAGATAGTATAGTAAAATGTTTTCATTTTTATACAGTACTCGTTATGAAGCAAATGGATCATATATGCTGTTGTTGACTGATACTAATTTACTAAAGCTTGTTTTAGTAGTTTCGATTCATATTTTCAACTTAATTTCTATAAAAAGAACAGTGCTGTTACGTGTAATAATATGATAATTAATTTAATATTAATTAAAACTAAAGATACAGTTTACGTCTAATGATTAAAAGTAATCTAGTATATCATGTTAATTGTTATATTACTTCGTTTTTTTCTAAAATAGTTGACAAGCGAAGAGACGTCAATAGAAGAGCCCAGTTTGTGTCGAGATACAGGCTTATTTGAGAAACTAAATTAAAATTTTCCGTGCTCAAATGAAAATCTAATCCGCTAGATCTCGTATATGAATAGACTACCCTACGGGTCAATTAATCACATCTTCTATTAAACCGCCTTGTCTGATTCGGACTTGTTACAATCTCGTTATAAAAAACTGTTGCAGTAATGTATTTAAAAGTTGCTCGGAAACGTTCCATAGAGATGAAGGTTTGATTCAAAATTTATTACATTATTCATTACTTTTATGAGTGTTATGACGCGCAAGATTATCATACAGTAAATTTGTTGGCAGGCTACTTAAGCTTATAATCTAAATCGATAAAAAGTGTTACGTTTTATATGCACATATATAACATTTTTCTTCAATTGAAACCGCGGTATATACTTCTTTCATAATAGCCTGTCAGCCTGCCACAAAAAAGTACAGTGATAGTAATACGTAATCTTTCTAGGATTTTAAAAATTATCCTTATGCTGATAATCAAACAACGGAAAGAAGTTTCACAAGAGTACGTAAGGGTTTCCTTTAGAACTATGACTTCCTTGGATGCACCTCGTAATTTATAGACTTTTGTTAAGGTGAAAAATTAGACCCACTTGAGCCTTATTTCACAAATTTGCACATTTGAATCTAAACATTGTTGAATTTCATATCGTCATACTCGTATGTACGCTATATGCTTACGCTGAGCTACGTTTCGTTTAGAATAATATATTAAATTAAAAAATATTTGTTGAAATTTATTATGTCATTAAGTTGGCGTCGTCTTAATAACGCTCACGTTGTTCCAACTGTTGTACTGTATAAAAATGAGTATCACATCCTACAGAGATAAATTTTATTTGCAAAAAATTGCCAAAAAAATTAGAGATAAAGTTGTTTTTAGCTGGTTGCTAGGTGGTACAAGTCGACACGCTTCAATAATGTATAATGGTTTTACGATTGTGTGACATTTGGAAACTTGTTTATTGTTATTTCGGTGAAACCGGGCGGCCTTATGCTGCCTTCGAACCGTCCTTCGCTGTTGAACCTAAAGTAAAGAACTGTGAAATAAAACTGTGTTGCTGAAATATTTTTGTCATTTTTGATATTTATCGTTTTTACAATCCCCTGTAAATTATTTTAAAGAAAGGTTTTATAATTGATTAAAATTTGAGAACAGCTCACGATGTTTCAAATAACATTTAAGTCAAATCCATTTAACCGCTTTGTAATGAAGTGATACTTTAACCACGTATACTTTATTCATCAAACAAATGACCCAAATGGCGATTGTGGTAAAGTATTCACTCCTTGAGTTTCGATTCGACTTAACTTCCTGAGTCAAGGGGTGGTCGAATTCTACATCAAGTTAAATTTGTATCGCCTATAAATATTAATTCTGAGTGTGAGTGTATTTCTTTATGATATTTGTGTGTTCATAATGTCACCCATGATACAGGAAATCCTAATTTAAAGCGATTAACATACACTGACAGTAAATTCATATTTAAACCCTTGTTCAATTTTACATTTTAAAAGATTTTCCAAAATTGTTTTGTGCTAGATACTTCTAGTGCTGATAATTAAAAACTGTACATAAATCAGTAGACTGGTATAAGGATTATTAAACAAAAGGATTATAAAAAAATTTGGACATTAATTATATCTGTTCATCTTTTTTATCGTTTTTCGTCTTTAAAAGTTTTATCGACATCTAAAAAGCTATCGACGTCTAAAAAAACATTAAAATACATGTGACGCTAAACTTTTTAAAAAACGTGTATTAGTACAAAATGTATCAAAACTGGATACAAAAGATATTCGCCAATAAGATTTTTTAAACTATATTTATGTTTATGTTTTGCTTAGTGACAACTATATGCATACCACTGTATGGCGTCCATAAACTGGTATAAATTTCTGTTTACGAAGATGTTTATACTCGTATATAACACTTATCATTAATAGATTTTCCATGCCTTTAAAAATATTCTCGAGCATGCGGATCTCCTCACGATATTAATTACCTTTGAAGTTGTATTATAATGAAATTTTTAAGTAATTAAATTATATTAAAATTTCAACATTACACGCATCAAGATTCGAATTTGATCCATTTTTGTTCTTCAAAGCTTGAAATGAATACAAAATCTAAAAAAAATGTGAGCTTTAAAAGCGAAAGTAATTTACCCATACATTTCTTTTAACTGATAATTAAAACACTCATTTATATAAAAAATATATAATATATATAGTAAAAGCTGGTTATTTATTTGCATATAATATGCAACCATATAATATTCTAAATGAAAATTTGTTTTTTTAAGTTTACAATACTGCGTTCTTTCACCCATAGCCTATTGGTATTTATACAGTCTTGAGTGAACAGAATTATTTTTTATAGCATTGTAGATGGGAAGTTTTGTTCCTATTCAATTTTATCATAGTATCTGAGAGCTAACTTTCCAACTCTTTGTCCATGGGAGAAATCAGTTACATGCAACCGCTATCGCGGTAAGCTTATACAATGTCGATTTGTACAAAATAAAAGCACTTGAAATCAACAAAATATGCTGCAACATAGCAACAATATTTTTTTTAACAAACAAATAAAAAACAATTCTTAAAATACAGCTGAATTTAATTTACACAAATTACAATTATTATAATTATTTCATATAAACCAACACATACGCTAAAATACATATATAATTAGATTTGTCTATTGCACATTCATTCATTTGAATTAATGGCTTTCAATAGTGACGACCAATTGGCTTAGTGGCGGTGCCCTCCGCCTGGAGTCAATGGTTGCGGGTTCGATTCCCGCTTCGGAATAAATATATATATGGATTACAAATATTTATTCCGAGTCTGGTAACCCCGCCAATCCGCATTGGACAGGCGTGGTGGGTTAACGTCCGTTCTTCCAGAAATGGAGAGGCCTGTACTCAGCAATGAGACATATATGAGCTGTTAAAAAAAATAGTGCCTCCGCTCGCGGAGTGAATGATTACAAATATTTATTCCGACGCTGGTAACACCGCCAATCCACATTGGTGACAAGCGTGATAGGTAAACGTCCATTCCTCCAGAAATGGAGAGGCCTGTGCTCAGTGGTGGGATATATATGGAAAAAAAAAATTTGTGCCTAAATAGCACGGATTTCGCCAATGTCACGTAGAAGGGAGAAGGCACGAAGGAGATTAATCGGTGCACCTGAAATAAAGTAGGAATAGAAGGCATAGGACACTTATGAGATTGAACGGTGCGGTCGGGGTAACAGTGGAATAGAATGGAAAGGACACTTTACATATGTCTATTGCATAATTAAATATTGATATTTATTCTAATATGGCGACATATACAATGAAAATATACCATTGACGTAGATTTTTTAACATTTTATACAAATATTGAATGTAGATGAAGGTAAAATTTTATTTTATTTTGTATAAATAAATATTGTCTCGAGAGAAATTGGCTAATTTTCTCCTAGAAAATTCTAAGTTGTAAACTTTCTAGTGTCTCAAATGTAGGGCACACGGCCATTTTGCAGCGTTGGAGATAGTTAATCGCAGTTAGTCACTAAAGACTCAATCCAGGATAACTAATAAACAAAATACAGAAATCAATGTACAACATCGTTGTACATTTCGGCGAATATAAAAAAGCCACATACATATCACAATGTATAGCACAATATTTTGTGTCTAAGTTGCAAAGTATCTTGAACTAATGCGGATCGAAACTGTTTGCGGTTTAAATTATATTGACATTATATTACATTAATCAAAATCATCACACTGTTTAATTCATTTTCACATTTACTTTATTATTTACTTACTTTTCTTTCTATTTGTTTTCTCTTTCTAATGTTATTTTCAGATATACTGCGGGAAGAGGCTAGCTTCCCAAAATCTACAGGCAATCTTAATGTAGGAACTAGAGCAAACTAATATGAATCTAGTCACTAAAGTTTTATTTATTATTATAATAAAAAAGTGAATTGTTTAGAAGAATATTCATACAAACCGATCAAATAACATAAATCAATCAGGTACGTAATTCGGTAAAAAGTCACCGAGTCACATATAGGTTCTGTTTCTTCATAGCTACGTAGATTGACGTAATTATGCGATGCGTTAATAGCGGGTTATTCAACCGTTCTTGGAAAGTAACTGAGAGAAATGTAGAGAAATTGGCATTCATATATCTCGCACAAGCGTGCTCGAGTCGAGTCAAACAGTGGAACGGTATTCCTTTTTGATATAATATTTTTACAACATTCAGCATGCCTTGGTTTCAGTTTGTGCGCTTAAGCAATTGCTTATCGATTGAAGCTTAATCGATAAAATATTGGTTTATCAATTTAGATTTAAAGCTTTAATAATCTGCCTTGAAAGTGTTTTGTGGAAAATAATTAAGTTTTGATACTGGATTAAAAATCAATATGTGATCCCAGATTCGCCTGTCAAGTGCGCGGATTACGGTAACATCCATAATTTGTAATGGAAGCCAAAGTCTAGCAACGAAATGTTCCAGCTCTATTAATTGATTGACATTGCGCTCTTCCGAATAGAGAATAATCAAGACAAATAACCTACTTTTACTAAAGTAAAATATAAGTCTTTTACTCCAATGTTTGTCCAAAAAAATATTAACATGATTCTGTTTTTACTATTAATCATAAATTAAAAAGTAAAAGGCCAACAAACCAACAGATTTCCTTCTTCAAATGCTCTGCGGAGTTTTGTTGAATACTGTTGCTTGATTGAATTGAAAACTTGGTTAGATGAATTTTTCAAATAAAATTAGGGTGATGTCTACAAATGATGTTTTAAAAATGGTGTTGAACGTTGAGGAAAACTTATAATCAACAAGGGAGAATACATTATGGATAAAATTAGCGACTAATTGCTATTTTTTTGAAAAATAATCTTTTCAAATCTTTAAAAGATAAACGGTGGGAACTTAGTTGCTAACATAATATAATTGAATATTTACGCAATTTGATATAGTTTGCATGACCGGTGAATAAATAAGTACCGAAAAATATAGCCTATTTCAAAACAGGTTTCATTAAGCGTATATCTTAATATAATTTTCTTCAACCGCTGACAACAAGCTACTCTAAAATTTAAACTTCGACCTTTAGAATCATAATCGACAAAAAATACTGTGGGGTAACACAATGTCGTTTCCTTATTTACACACAATTTCAAAATGGCTTACACATTTTTGGTAAGTCCACAATTATTAAGATTTTAACTCATATTTTTTGAGTTTCGGGCTGATGTTAAAATAGAGTTTCTTTCCTATTTCAAGTTATAACTAAAAAGGTACAAAGAATGTTACATATCCATTAGTCAAAAGCAAGTCGGTGATGCAACCAGACGTACAGACAAGTTATACATGAATAATCTTCTGCCGCCAACCGAGTCCGAACTCGCATTTGAGATGATTATTAATAAATCATTAGACAACAATGCAACAGTGCAACCTGGAAATGTCGGTTTAATATGTGACATGGAGTAATGAAAGGCAAATTAAGGGCATATATAAAGAAAGAAAAATGAGGTTTGTATACTTTAAGTGCTTAGTTTAGTAAAATTTGAGTTATTATTAGTAATGTTTTGAATTTAAGAATTATCTTAATTATCTAAAAATACACGAAACAACCCGACACAATAAATCATTTTATTATATGCTAGCAAATAAAATAAAAAAAAGCAAATTTAATTAATAGAATGAGTTTCTGTGTGTACGTTTACATCGATTCGTAAACAGATATGAGTATTGTATTATATAAACCTTAGAAATTGATTTTTTCTTTGTAATAATGAAACGTATCACATTATTTATAACATAATGCATAAACATAAATGCATAAACAAGCAATCAACTGACTAACGTTAAGGAATTTAACCTGTTAATGAAGTCCTTTTGTAATCACACGCCGGAAACTAGTTTTTAGCTAGCCGGAACTAAACTGAAGTCATGATTCAGCATGACTAGCACCGGAATGAAACTTAGTCGAATTGTGATCTGCATGTATTAATGAAATCATTATAATAGTTGAAAGAAAATTATAATAGTTGAAACAAAGTTATAAAAGTTGCTACAAATTTCTTAAAGCGTTTTTTTATATAATTAAATATATTCATTCTCAGAGTATCCAATCTGATTATTTGTTAAATTCATTGGGCCATTGTAAGAGTTCGCGACGCTCACCCGCGAAACTATATATTATCGATTTGCAAAATGCCAACTGTAAATGAAAGTGTATATACTATTATATATGTGTATATCTAAATAAAAGACATTTATAGAAAAAATTATAATTGTTTCAAATGTTTGATCTGACCCTTTATTCGGTGAGTGTTAAGAGTAGGAAACCTATTATAACATTTTCATTTTCTTTTCTTTCTCCATTTTTTCCATTTCCTCTCGTTATTTCTCTCAAATTATTTGATATCTCCCCCATAGGCTCGTAACGTTTGTGATTACTTATAATTAGTTAGTTCCATAAAAAATGTAGTTGTTTAAGAAACATTTTATCTATTAATGGTATTCCCTTTACACAACAGTAATAGTTATAATTTGGACATTTGTCTATCCATTTGTGAGTTTGTTTGGTATAAGCTTGAAAATAATTTTTATAGGATTCTGCGGGTACTTTTTGCGGAGAAGAGATTATGTATAATATAATAAATTTCTACTTTTATTCTTGAAAGCTTTCGCACAGAGATCTATATATATTTATAAGATTTTATTTCAAATTTGAAATGAAATCTTAGTTTCCAAAATTATGTGAGCCTACGAGAACTATAGAGTAATTTGATAAAATTTCTAAGAGTATTGCGTTTCGTATCTGGTGTAAGTAATAAGTTTGTATAGACAAAACTTTAACTTTCACTACACGATTGAACTAATGTTTCTGCTTATTAACATATTACGTTGAACTATTTATCAATCATCTGATTTACGAATTTCAATTGTAATTTCATGGACATAAAACTCACTGTCGGTAAACAATTTAAGTAATAAATCATATCGTTTCAAGGCGTGACAGGACCGTGACGGACGATATCATGATCTTATAAAAAGTTAAAAGTGACTAGTTCGAAATAATATTAGATAGTTATCGAGGAAGTTAAATAAGCTGCTTGTCGTGTTTTGTAGCGTTAAACGTTCAAAGAGATAATTTTGTGATATTTTTACATCTAAGATTTAAATGCATGTTTATAAATAATATATAACATTTTTAATCTGTCATATATGAAAAGATAGAACGAATTGAATCCGTTCGATACTTAGCTTTAATAAGCACAAGTATCTATTGACCAACACATTTCGTAGAAACACTCGTTTATTTATTTTGGCAATTGCGTAGAATTATTGAGGGTACATATCTTTTGAGGCTCAGTCTATTATTCATTAAGGTCTTCTTTTTTGGGGTGATGCTTCGAAAACTATCACGTCAAAGGCATAAATTTCTCAAAACTCTCTCTTAAAGGTTACTCTCTCTTAGGCAAACCAAAGCATATTATGTAGGGGACCTGCACCGAAGAGCTTGCGCTATTCCTTTACCGACTGGTTATGTACTATTTATTATGTTCATCTTGAACTGCACAGACAACGACCACATGTCATCACCAGAGTAGCTAATGACAAAAAACTTAGTACGTAGAAAATAAATAAAGCGAATAATCGTTTTTTTACTATATTGAGCTAAGGATATATTTACAATAAATTCCTGAGGTCATCAATACGTACCTGAAAAAGATATATATAGATTAGCTCACTATTTATAAGTTATGATTATATTTTGGATATAATGTTCATATTTTAATGCAATTCTTGCATTTGCATGCAATTCATAATTTACTGAGAGTAGAAATGAATAAAAGCCATCATCTTTTAACAATTTTTTTTATTATTTTCCTTGCTACTAAAATTAGGCTCATAGAAAATAAGTAGATCAATTTCCATTTCATACCCCAAAAATGACTATAAGTATTGAAATAAAACTTTAAAAATTTTGAAGTAAATTATATTGATAATTAAAAAAGGTGCGATGTTTGACTAAGTGGTATTCACTCCACTATAAAATAAACAAGTAAATGTTCCATTTTGTCAATACGGCATAGATTTATTTTAATTTATTTATGACAAATATGAGGTGAAATTGGATGGAGCATAGTAGGTCTCACTAGGCAGGCCCGTGCTGAGATATAGCGATTGGGTTATTTTTCAAATTTAATCCATAATAAATTGAATCCATTTCTACAATTCATTTGTTTTTTCTACGTGTTTATCGTACAGATGACCTCAGGAATTTATTGTAAATATATCCTTAGCTCAATATAGTAAAAAAACGATTATTCGCTTTATTTATTTTCTACGTACTAAGTTTTTTGTCATTAGCTACTCTGGTGATGACATGTGGTCGTTGTCTGTGCAGTTCAAGATGAACATAATAAATAGTACATAACCAGTCGGTAAAGGAATAGCGCAAGCTCTTCGGTGCAGGTCCCCTACATAATATGCTTTGGTTTGCCTAAGAGAGAGTAACCTTTAAGAGAGAGTTTTGAGAAATTTATGCCTTTGACGTGATAGTTTTCGAAGCATCACCCCAAAAAAGAAGACCTTAATGAATAATAGACTGAGCCTCAAAAGATATGTACCCTCAATAATTCTACGCAATTGCCAAAATAAATAAACGAGTGTTTCTACGAAATGTGTTGGTCAATAGATACTTGTGCTTATTAAAGCTAAGTATCGAACGGATTCAATTCGTTCTATCTTTTCATATATGACAGATTAAAAATGTTATATATTATTTATAAACATGCATTTAAATCTTAGATGTAAAAATATCACAAAATTATCTCTTTGAACGTTTAACGCTACAAAACACGACAAGCAGCTTATTTAACTTCCTCGATAACTATCTAATATTATTTCGAACTAGTCACTTTTAACTTTTTATAAGATCATGATATCGTCCGTCACGGTCCTGTCACGCCTTGAAACGATATGATTTATTACTTAAATTGTTTACCGACAGTGAGTTTTATGTCCATGAAATTACAATTGAAATTCGTAAATCAGATGATTGATAAATAGTTCAACGTAATATGTTAATAAGCAGAAACATTAGTTCAATCGTGTAGTGAAAGTTAAGGTTTTGTCTATACAAACTTATTACTTACACCAGATACGAAACGCAATACTCTTAGAAATTTTATCAAATTACTCTATAGTTCTCGTAGGCTCACATAATTTTGGAAACTAAGATTTCATTTCAAATTTGAAATAAAATCTTATAAATATATATAGATCTCTGTGCGAAAGCTTTCAAGAATAAAAGTAGAAATTTATTATATTATACATAATCTCTTCTCCGCAAAAAGTACCCGCAGAATCCTATAAAAATTATTTTCAAGCTTATACCAAACAAACTCACAAATGGATAGACAAATGTCCAAATTATAACTATTACTGTTGTGTAAAGGGAATACCATTAATAGATAAAATGTTTCTTAAACAACTACATTTTTTATGGAACTAACTAATTATAAGTAATCACAAACGTTACGAGCCTATGGGGGAGATATCAAATAATTTGAGAGAAATAACGAGAGGAAATGGAAAAAATGGAGAAAGAAAAGAAAATGAAAATGTTATAATAGGTTTCCTACTCTTAACACTCACCGAATAAAGGGTCAGATCAAACATTTGAAACAATTATAATTTTTTCTATAAATGTCTTTTATTTAGATATACACATATATAATAGTATATACACTTTCATTTACAGTTGGCATTTTGCAAATCGATAATATATAGTTTCGCGGGTGAGCGTCGTGAACTCTTACAATGGCCCAATGAATTTAACAAATAATCAGATTGGATACTCTGAGAATGAATATATTTAATTATATAAAAAAACGCTTTAAGAAATTTGTAGCAACTTTTATAACTTTGTTTCAACTATTATAATTTTCTTTCAACTATTATAATGATTTCATTAATACATGCAGATCACAATTCGACTAAGTTTCATTCCGGTGCTAGTCATGCTGAATCATGACTTCAGTTTAGTTCCGGCTAGCTAAAAACTAGTTTCCGGCGTGTGATTACAAAAGGACTTCATTAACAGGTTAAATTCCTTAACGTTAGTCAGTTGATTGCTTGTTTATGCATTTATGTTTATGCATTATGTTATAAATAATGTGATACGTTTCATTATTACAAAGAAAAAATCAATTTCTAAGGTTTATATAATACAATACTCATATCTGTTTACGAATCGATGTAAACGTACACACAGAAACTCATTCTATTAATTAAATTTGCTTTTTTTTATTTTATTTGCTAGCATATAATAAAATGATTTATTGTGTCGGGTTGTTTCGTGTATTTTTAGATAATTAAGATAATTCTTAAATTCAAAACATTACTAATAATAACTCAAATTTTACTAAACTAAGCACTTAAAGTATACAAACCTCATTTTTCTTTCTTTATATATGCCCTTAATTTGCCTTTCATTACTCCATGTCACATATTAAACCGACATTTCCAGGTTGCACTGTTGCATTGTTGTCTAATGATTTATTAATAATCATCTCAAATGCGAGTTCGGACTCGGTTGGCGGCAGAAGATTATTCATGTATAACTTGTCTGTACGTCTGGTTGCATCACCGACTTGCTTTTGACTAATGGATATGTAACATTCTTTGTACCTTTTTAGTTATAACTTGAAATAGGAAAGAAACTCTATTTTAACATCAGCCCGAAACTCAAAAAATATGAGTTAAAATCTTAATAATTGTGGACTTACCAAAAATGTGTAAGCCATTTTGAAATTGTGTGTAAATAAGGAAACGACATTGTGTTACCCCACAGTATTTTTTGTCGATTATGATTCTAAAGGTCGAAGTTTAAATTTTAGAGTAGCTTGTTGTCAGCGGTTGAAGAAAATTATATTAAGATATACGCTTAATGAAACCTGTTTTGAAATAGGCTATATTTTTCGGTACTTATTTATTCACCGGTCATGCAAACTATATCAAATTGCGTAAATATTCAATTATATTATGTTAGCAACTAAGTTCCCACCGTTTATCTTTTAAAGATTTGAAAAGATTATTTTTCAAAAAAATAGCAATTAGTCGCTAATTTTATCCATAATGTATTCTCCCTTGTTGATTATAAGTTTTCCTCAACGTTCAACACCATTTTTAAAACATCATTTGTAGACATCACCCTAATTTTATTTGAAAAATTCATCTAACCAAGTTTTCAATTCAATCAAGCAACAGTATTCAACAAAACTCCGCAGAGCATTTGAAGAAGGAAATCTGTTGGTTTGTTGGCCTTTTACTTTTTAATTTATGATTAATAGTAAAAACAGAATCATGTTAATATTTTTTTGGACAAACATTGGAGTAAAAGACTTATATTTTACTTTAGTAAAAGTAGGTTATTTGTCTTGATTATTCTCTATTCGGAAGAGCGCAATGTCAATCAATTAATAGAGCTGGAACATTTCGTTGCTAGACTTTGGCTTCCATTACAAATTATGGATGTTACCGTAATCCGCGCACTTGACAGGCGAATCTGGGATCACATATTGATTTTTAATCCAGTATCAAAACTTAATTATTTTCCACAAAACACTTTCAAGGCAGATTATTAAAGCTTTAAATCTAAATTGATAAACCAATATTTTATCGATTAAGCTTCAATCGATAAGCAATTGCTTAAGCGCACAAACTGAAACCAAGGCATGCTGAATGTTGTAAAAATATTATATCAAAAAGGAATACCGTTCCACTGTTTGACTCGACTCGAGCACGCTTGTGCGAGATATATGAATGCCAATTTCTCTACATTTCTCTCAGTTACTTTCCAAGAACGGTTGAATAACCCGCTATTAACGCATCGCATAATTACGTCAATCTACGTAGCTATGAAGAAACAGAACCTATATGTGACTCGGTGACTTTTTACCGAATTACGTACCTGATTGATTTATGTTATTTGATCGGTTTGTATGAATATTCTTCTAAACAATTCACTTTTTTATTATAATAATAAATAAAACTTTAGTGACTAGATTCATATTAGTTTGCTCTAGTTCCTACATTAAGATTGCCTGTAGATTTTGGGAAGCTAGCCTCTTCCCGCAGTATATCTGAAAATAACATTAGAAAGAGAAAACAAATAGAAAGAAAAGTAAGTAAATAATAAAGTAAATGTGAAAATGAATTAAACAGTGTGATGATTTTGATTAATGTAATATAATGTCAATATAATTTAAACCGCAAACAGTTTCGATCCGCATTAGTTCAAGATACTTTGCAACTTAGACACAAAATATTGTGCTATACATTGTGATATGTATGTGGCTTTTTTATATTCGCCGAAATGTACAACGATGTTGTACATTGATTTCTGTATTTTGTTTATTAGTTATCCTGGATTGAGTCTTTAGTGACTAACTGCGATTAACTATCTCCAACGCTGCAAAATGGCCGTGTGCCCTACATTTGAGACACTAGAAAGTTTACAACTTAGAATTTTCTAGGAGAAAATTAGCCAATTTCTCTCGAGACAATATTTATTTATACAAAATAAAATAAAATTTTACCTTCATCTACATTCAATATTTGTATAAAATGTTAAAAAATCTACGTCAATGGTATATTTTCATTGTATATGTCGCCATATTAGAATAAATATCAATATTTAATTATGCAATAGACATATGTAAAGTGTCCTTTCCATTCTATTCCACTGTTACCCCGACCGCACCGTTCAATCTCATAAGTGTCCTATGCCTTCTATTCCTACTTTATTTCAGGTGCACCGATTAATCTCCTTCGTGCCTTCTCCCTTCTACGTGACATTGGCGAAATCCGTGCTATTTAGGCACAAATTTTTTTTTTCCATATATATCCCACCACTGAGCACAGGCCTCTCCATTTCTGGAGGAATGGACGTTTACCTATCACGCTTGTCACCAATGTGGATTGGCGGTGTTACCAGCGTCGGAATAAATATTTGTAATCATTCACTCCGCGAGCGGAGGCACTATTTTTTTTAACAGCTCATATATGTCTCATTGCTGAGTACAGGCCTCTCCATTTCTGGAAGAACGGACGTTAACCCACCACGCCTGTCCAATGCGGATTGGCGGGGTTACCAGACTCGGAATAAATATTTGTAATCCATATATATATTTATTCCGAAGCGGGAATCGAACCCGCAACCATTGACTCCAGGCGGAGGGCACCGCCACTAAGCCAATTGGTCGTCACTATTGAAAGCCATTAATTCAAATGAATGAATGTGCAATAGACAAATCTAATTATATATGTATTTTAGCGTATGTGTTGGTTTATATGAAATAATTATAATAATTGTAATTTGTGTAAATTAAATTCAGCTGTATTTTAAGAATTGTTTTTTATTTGTTTGTTAAAAAAAATATTGTTGCTATGTTGCAGCATATTTTGTTGATTTCAAGTGCTTTTATTTTGTACAAATCGACATTGTATAAGCTTACCGCGATAGCGGTTGCATGTAACTGATTTCTCCCATGGACAAAGAGTTGGAAAGTTAGCTCTCAGATACTATGATAAAATTGAATAGGAACAAAACTTCCCATCTACAATGCTATAAAAAATAATTCTGTTCACTCAAGACTGTATAAATACCAATAGGCTATGGGTGAAAGAACGCAGTATTGTAAACTTAAAAAAACAAATTTTCATTTAGAATATTATATGGTTGCATATTATATGCAAATAAATAACCAGCTTTTACTATATATATTATATATTTTTTATATAAATGAGTGTTTTAATTATCAGTTAAAAGAAATGTATGGGTAAATTACTTTCGCTTTTAAAGCTCACATTTTTTTTAGATTTTGTATTCATTTCAAGCTTTGAAGAACAAAAATGGATCAAATTCGAATCTTGATGCGTGTAATGTTGAAATTTTAATATAATTTAATTACTTAAAAATTTCATTATAATACAACTTCAAAGGTAATTAATATCGTGAGGAGATCCGCATGCTCGAGAATATTTTTAAAGGCATGGAAAATCTATTAATGATAAGTGTTATATACGAGTATAAACATCTTCGTAAACAGAAATTTATACCAGTTTATGGACGCCATACAGTGGTATGCATATAGTTGTCACTAAGCAAAACATAAACATAAATATAGTTTAAAAATCTTATTGGCGAATATCTTTTGTATCCAGTTTTGATACATTTTGTACTAATACACGTTTTTTAAAAAGTTTAGCGTCACATGTATTTTAATGTTTTTTTAGACGTCGATAGCTTTTTAGATGTCGATAAAACTTTTAAAGACGAAAAACGATAAAAAAGATGAACAGATATAATTAATGTCCAAATTTTTTTATAATCCTTTTGTTTAATAATCCTTATACCAGTCTACTGATTTATGTACAGTTTTTAATTATCAGCACTAGAAGTATCTAGCACAAAACAATTTTGGAAAATCTTTTAAAATGTAAAATTGAACAAGGGTTTAAATATGAATTTACTGTCAGTGTATGTTAATCGCTTTAAATTAGGATTTCCTGTATCATGGGTGACATTATGAACACACAAATATCATAAAGAAATACACTCACACTCAGAATTAATATTTATAGGCGATACAAATTTAACTTGATGTAGAATTCGACCACCCCTTGACTCAGGAAGTTAAGTCGAATCGAAACTCAAGGAGTGAATACTTTACCACAATCGCCATTTGGGTCATTTGTTTGATGAATAAAGTATACGTGGTTAAAGTATCACTTCATTACAAAGCGGTTAAATGGATTTGACTTAAATGTTATTTGAAACATCGTGAGCTGTTCTCAAATTTTAATCAATTATAAAACCTTTCTTTAAAATAATTTACAGGGGATTGTAAAAACGATAAATATCAAAAATGACAAAAATATTTCAGCAACACAGTTTTATTTCACAGTTCTTTACTTTAGGTTCAACAGCGAAGGACGGTTCGAAGGCAGCATAAGGCCGCCCGGTTTCACCGAAATAACAATAAACAAGTTTCCAAATGTCACACAATCGTAAAACCATTATACATTATTGAAGCGTGTCGACTTGTACCACCTAGCAACCAGCTAAAAACAACTTTATCTCTAATTTTTTTGGCAATTTTTTGCAAATAAAATTTATCTCTGTAGGATGTGATACTCATTTTTATACAGTACAACAGTTGGAACAACGTGAGCGTTATTAAGACGACGCCAACTTAATGACATAATAAATTTCAACAAATATTTTTTAATTTAATATATTATTCTAAACGAAACGTAGCTCAGCGTAAGCATATAGCGTACATACGAGTATGACGATATGAAATTCAACAATGTTTAGATTCAAATGTGCTTAAATTTGTGAAATAAGGCTCAAGTGGGTCTAATTTTTCACCTTAACAAAAGTCTATAAATTACGAGGTGCATCCAAGGAAGTCATAGTTCTAAAGGAAACCCTTACGTACTCTTGTGAAACTTCTTTCCGTTGTTTGATAATCAGCATAAGGATAATGTTTAAAATCCTAGAAAGATTACGTATTACTATCACTGTACTTTTTTGTGGCAGGCTGACAGGCTATTATGAAAGAAGTATATACCGCGCTTTCAATTGAAGAAAAATGTTATATATGTGCATATAAAACGTAACACTTTTTATCGATTTAGATTATAAGCTTAAGTAGCCTGCCAACAAATTTACTGTATGATAATCTTGCGCGTCATAACACTCATAAAAGTAATGAATAATGTAATAAATTTTGAATCAAACCTTCATCTCTATGGAACGTTTCCGAGCAACTTTTAAATACATTACTGCAACAGTTTTTTATAACGAGATTGTAACAAGTCCGAATCAGACAAGGCGGTTTAATAGAAGATGTGATTAATTGACCCGTAGGGTAGTCTATTCATATACGAGATCTAGCGGATTAGATTTTCATTTGAGCACGGAAAATTTTAATTTAGTTTCTCAAATAAGCCTGTATCTCGACACAAACTGGGCTCTTCTATTGACGTCTCTTCGCTTGTCAACTATTTTAGAAAAAAACGAAGTAATATAACAATTAACATGATATACTAGATTACTTTTAATCATTAGACGTAAACTGTATCTTTAGTTTTAATTAATATTAAATTAATTATCATATTATTACACGTAACAGCACTGTTCTTTTTATAGAAATTAAGTTGAAAATATGAATCGAAACTACTAAAACAAGCTTTAGTAAATTAGTATCAGTCAACAACAGCATATATGATCCATTTGCTTCATAACGAGTACTGTATAAAAATGAAAACATTTTACTATACTATCTACCTGAGTCCCAAATTATTGTTTAATTGTCACAAAAAAGTTCAATCTACAATATAGAATTGAAATTGTACCGTATCATCTAATAATTTCTCGCCCGTAAAAAATCTGACCCGTTCTTCTATACGGATGTTAGGCTTGGACGCTCAAAGACCTCTAAAAACGTATAGAAGCGTTCGAAATGTGGGCATATGGACGGATGCTCGCTATTAGCTGGACTCAAAAAGTAGTCAACGATGAGGTTCTCCGATAAGTCAAGCAAAAATGTGAACTTTTGCAGACGGTCAAAGGTAAAATTATACAATATTTTGTAAATAATTTTACTTTGTATAAAAGTAAAATTATTTAAAAAATATTGTATAATGAAAATAATGTTAATAAAAGAAGTGTATATTATAATTGAGACCTTTATTTTTGACGAATATAGATGTATATTATAGAAATATATTTGTAAAGTTTCTTTGGTGATGATTTTCAAATAAATGTTTATAATTTTATTTTTAATTTACATCTGTATTTAAACCTCTATCAATGAGATAATGAAATAATTTATTGTAGAAATCTTCAGGGTCTAAGCAACTTGACTAATTACACTTAGTGATATATAAAGTAATTTTTAAATAGAAGAGCACTGTGTTACAGACATGGTTTCTTAATCCAACAATAGAATGCTATGTTATCTAAGAGGCAAGCATACGAACAATCGGATTACCGAATGGTAAGTTCTCATCACCGCTCATGAACATCTGCTATACCAAAGGCACTGCAGGTGGGTTGCCGGCTACAAGTTAAGATGTGTATATTGGAAACGGAAAGAGTGGCTTAGTGGTAATGCAAAAAGAGAAGGAAAAAAGAAGAAAGAAGTTTTGGCTCCAAATTATTAACACTTACGGTACGAAACCAAATAACATAGAAAAATACTACTACTAAACGCAGATATTCTGTGAGAATGCGGTACTTCCCCTGTCGAGTCGGCTTAGTCCCGCCAAAGCACCAACAAACATATTTGACAACTTAATTTGTTACATAAATGTAATTAGCTAATAATAATTTCACATGGCCATTAAAAACTATCAACGTTTTGTAATATTATAAAATCTGGCTGTTAAATATTAAGATGAGCATTACCTTAAAATGTTAAGAAACAAAGTCAGAACAGGTTATAGATCCGGCTGTTTGTGTATATAATTAAAATAGAATCTTGATTTCTTATATAATTTATGTCACATTGTTCTCCAATTCTCATTATTTTATTTAAATTCGTGATTTACATGTCGCGAAGTTTTTTAATCATACGAATAGCAACAATAAATAGTATTTATGCATTATGAAATAATAACAATATACATATATAACATATATATATATATATATATATATATATATATATATATATATATATATATATATATATATATATACATACATATATACATATATAATAACAATGACATCGTTATCGCCTCAAGTAAATTTTAACCTTTAGTCTTTAGTCATAGTTTTATCTTTAAATAGTTAAATTCATCTTAGAGGTCCTTTTTATAAAATATATTAGTCATTCGTTTTTATTACATTACTACTCGTACTTTATGTAATATCATCATACATAAGCATACATATTTACATATAAAGAAAAAAATTTCGTTCAGACAGGTTTTCACCAATTTGTGTATACATACTGTAGTAATAATAATAACGAAAGAATTATTTTTGAGCGATTCCGATTTATATACATTTTCCATAAATGCTAATAAATAAATATTTGTTTCAAATTTAAAGTTTTGATTTTTTTTTATCATTTTTCGCTTTTCGAACCAAATTCACTTATTATATTTTTATATCAGGATATATGTATATTTTTGTTGGTATATACATATTCTGCGTGTATTTTATGTTTTAAAATTTCTGAAAATGTTTTCTAACAATAATTGTAATGAAAAGTTGAGTATACAATAATAAAAAGTTAGAAATAATATGAGCCACCATCAAAAATATTCAACATCGAGCTCAGCAGAAGTGAATATTGGACACGCGCGATAATTCATTTAAATATTTGGCACCTCAGAATGCACACCCACAGAGTTAACATAGAACAAACAAGTACATGCCTTTGTTTCGCTAGGACTTGTTTGATGCGAGCTCATGTCATTCAAAACGTAAGATGTTTAGCAATAGCAATAAAATGGTCGCTAATAACATTCTCAACGTCTGCCATCTTCAAACAAGGCGAAGAGTTTCCCATAGTAAAAATTATTCATATTTTGTAATATTTCTGTGTTCTTCTGTTAGTGGACAGTCAAAAGTTTTGCTTAGCGACAAACAAAACAATAATAAAAAACCAATAATGTGTTTTTCTGCTGGATGAAGTGGATTTATTTGGAACTTAAACCAAAAACTTACCGAAAATTGGCCATCAACTCCACCCACTAACCACTATACACAACACCAAACACACATTACCACTTTTACATCTTGTAAACGACACGTGTTTCACCCCAACACGAGGCATCTTCAGATATAGTAGACTCTACGGAAGACATATCGCGATCTTAGCTAAGTAAAACTTTTGAATGTCCACATAGTGATGGATTTCTGCAAAGTAACGCCTGACTCCATTAATAATATTTCTAGTTAATTAGCCTACTCGATATTAAAACTTACTTAAAACTGATGTATAACTTATTATTACTATTATCCGCGTGATTCTGTAAGTGATACATACACTTATATTTTGTTTCTAAAACCAAATGCTTTTGATCATAAGAAATCTTCGTTTCATGCAATTCAAAATATTTACGTCAATCGAAAATGACAAATACTTTTGTTTGTATTATTTACGAAACGTAAATACTACATGCGATATTGTGTAGGTACTCAACACATTACAAAAAATTGTACTTACATATTCATAAAGAAATTTATTATAATAAGAGTCTGGTAAACTTATATAGATCTTGTTTTCGTATTTTTTATCTTCATCATACATACTTATTCATCGTTTGAAAACATTTGGCGATTTTAAAAATGTCTTTAAATTATTGTTTTATTAATATATAATTATTTAAATTCAGAGAGCAAACGTACACATTTTCATGTAAACCTCCCATTTACGATTCATGTTTAATGGAACAGTCTATTTGAGATATAAACAGAAATTCTAGTTGATAATCATATATAGAAGAAGTCACAGTAATTTAAGCCGAATAGAACTATGTTAAGAGCGAGAGTGTTCTGTGAAATATATATAAACCCGCCTTAACGACTACACTTATCGACTCCCCACTACGGCCATATAATTTCTAGCCGCAATATGACCTTACAACGCCAATCAAACACGTTTTATCAATAGTTAAATCAAATTAGACGATTTCTACCAAGTTACGATGCTGGCTGTGCAATGATAGCATCTATTAGGGCTATTGTTACCGGGTATTGTTACTATTTCCCATTAGATCTCAATTAGAAGACCTGTGAGATCAAATCAGTTGTACGCTTTAGTACATTATCATTTACAATGGAACTATGGAGTTTCGATAAATTTAATTTAAAAAAGAAATAATTATTATTATTTTATATTTTGTAGGAGTTTTGTGAAGTTCATCAAGACAGAGAATTACCACGGATAACAGACAATATTGTTAAGGACTTATATGGCACACCATACATATATAATAAAATATAAGGGGACAGATATATAAGAAGCTGTCACTTTGTCCCTTTTTGAGTTAGATTTAAAAACCTAAAAAGTTGCTAAGTAAGCTAATTTATTAAATTCCAATCCCAATACTTGATTTGATTAAGCAAATGATAAAGGTAAATAAATCATTTATATTATTTGTTTACGCATTTTATTTATAACACAATTTATGTTACATTGTTTTAGATTGAATTTATATAAATATGGTGATCATGATTGTGCATTTTGCGAGTAACTCCACTGACTACATCTAAGTTTCGTAACCAGTCTGCACGTATGCAGATAGCGAATGGTTGAGGCGTGAAGCGACGCACTTTGCGATTTTGTTAAGATTTTGTTTTAAATTTCTAAATTAGGAGTTTTACTGTTAACTTAAATGACGAATATATAAAAAGAAATATTATATAAATAAAATACCTTATTGATTATTTTAAGTCCATTATTTTACTTTGGGATTTTTACAATTACTTTACAACGAGAGTATGTGGGAGCAGAATGTAGTATCAATAATCATCAACAAAAACAACGGATATTTGATGGATATTTTAAACGGATATTTTAAAAAAAATGAAATGAAATATTTTAAGTCGTATAAATACTTTAAACAAAGAGCATATGTTTTATAGTTAACTTTTATAATGGTTTTAGCAAATCGGAAAAAGGTAATTGTTAAAATTGTAAAATATACCTTCAAAACTTGTATTCTTCCGATGGCCTCTAGACTTGGAGATGTAGTTTGCTTTAAACATTGCACGCAGTATATCACAGTATGAGAGAAATAAAGATTTAAGATTTTATAAGGCGTACGATTTTTGAAGGAATTATAATAGATGGACATAAAGCACCAAATCTTAATTAATTTTCAAAGAATATACATGAATAGAACAAACCCTGGAGTAACATAAAAGCTTAAAGCGATGTAAATGCATACTCATTACGTCCTAAATATATCTTCCAAATACTAAGTTTGTTTTTTTATTACGTTATTTTTAAAATAGGTTAGGTTTTGTAACAAAATTAGTAGGTTTTTTTGTACGGAACGACGTTGTTGGCCCTAGGGCCTTCTCTACCCTTCTATGAGTTAAACGTGTGCTCGTTATATGCTCGTTATTGAGACGATAAGATGACAATACTATTTTTGTTTTTTATATTTCTCTTCGAATTTTTATTCGCAAGTTAATTATAATATAATAATAATTAGTAATGATACATTTTTGATGCGTTACTCGTGATTGAATTATCCCAACATAAGAATAAGCACGAATACGCACGTAATCTCTTCAAACACGAACAAATGTTGCACAACGATTTGATGACTGGTTATTATTGACGTCAACAATAATAGCACCAGTAACTATTAGTTATTTCGATTTAAAGCGATTAACCGGACCATTAGCTTTCTTTTGTCCGGCAGTGAATTAGAGCAGCCCAATTTGTTGCATATTGGATCCTATTCGTTTGTATTACGGACACCTCTTTTAGATTCTATTTGATTTTATGTTAATTTCTATAGGTACAAAGGAACACGTGTTGAAATTTTATGACTGGGAGTGTACCGTGGGACTTTTAACTGTGTATTTCCAATTGAATGTAAAGTGTAGTTAATGAGTGCACTACAAGGTGGGCTTGATATGCCTGCGCTAAATAATAAGTCAAAAAGGTGTTCAGTACAGGACTCAAAGAATATAGTTATGATAAGCACGTGTGGTGACCCATCATTTAGTTCAGTGACAGTTCACGTTATATAACTCATTTCATACTAGAGTACTTGTTGTTTGAAAACTTATTGTTTTTTTGACACTTCATTGAGTTATTCTAATTATATTTAAAACAACGTCTTCGTTTCTCCAGCTGTGTTAAGACGTATATAATCTTCTGATATAAAATCTAATAGTATATTTATAGAGATATAGCTGACCAACACATTAAGAAATTTCGTAAGTTTTTATATGTAAATGTTTATTGACGATGACATAATCAACATAGTTCGACCACCACACAGTTTCCTAACGAACCACCAGTAATGGACGTTTTGTAATCTTAATATTTTTGACACAAAAACTATTAATTTGTAAATCTTACACGTGATCTTTGATAATTTTTAACTTAAAAAAAATAAGCTTTTATGAACTCTCATGTCATATAGTCAACAGACTATTTAGAAACATCCTTACATATATAATAATAAAAATTTCTCATTAATAAATAAACTTAAATAGGGGTCTATTTTAAGTCATAATTTATAACTGATTGCATTTTAATAATGTTTACCATTAACATTCTTTCCATCGCTATTTAATTGTTTGATTACCGATAACTTTCTACGAATTTCTTTTTCCAAAACGTGCAATAAACTCCAATGGCGGATTGTGTATAAAAATATTTTATAATAAAATTAACGATTTTTTTTTGCTTAATAAATGTAATGTTTTTGACAAATAGGGAACTATTTATTAAATATTCTGCAATAATAATTATAAGAAGACTTGATGATTGTCATCACTTATGTTAATAGTAAGCGTCCCTTTATACACACCCCTTTGCAAAGAAACGGGCGTTTTAGATTTTTCTACATTATTGGTAATAATTTAGTTTTAAAGAGGTTTTAATAGTCGAACCATGTTATTGGCACTTAATAAAGAGTTTGGGTATGAAAAAAAATATATGGACAGTCAAAAGTTTTACTTAGCTAAGATGCGCGACAAGCAAAAACAATAACAGAAAATTAATAATGTGTGTTTTTCCGTTGGGTTAAGTGGATTTATTTGGAACTTAAAGCAAAAATTTACCGAAAATCGGCCATCAATTCTCCACCCACCAACCACCATACACAACACCAAACACACATTATCACTTTTCTATCTTGTAAACTACACGTGTTTCGCCCCAACACGAGGCATCTTCAGGTATAGTAGACTCTACGGAAGACAACCGAAAAGTCTTTGCGGTTGTTTTTGGTGTGGTTGGTCGGTGGAGAATTGATGGCCGATTTTCGGTAAGTTTTTGGTTTAAGTTCCAAATAAATCCACTTAACCCAACGGAAAAACACACATTATTAATTTTCTGTTATTGTTTTTGCTTGTCGCGGATCTTAGCTAAGTAAAACTTTTGACTATCCATATAGTGGTGGATTTCCGTAAAGTGACGCCTGACTCCATTAATAATATGAAAAAAAATTAATTCAGAATTCGAAGCTTTTGTTTTTTTTTTAAAAAGTCCCTTTTTTAGTTTGTGAATTTTTACAGGCAACTTAGTTTTGTTCTTGTTATATTTAGTAGAATAATCTATGTTTACGTCATCTTGCTTTATTGTGACTTAAAACAGATATCTTTGTGTCTTTTGTAATGCCAGAAAAAGCAATAGGAGTGTACTCAATGTTACGTCACACAGCGGTTAAACGTAAGTCGTTCAACCATCCAAAGAACCTGCATTCTATAACAAGAGATAGATCCCGTTTAGAGAAGGCAAAGTTCTGGGAGAAAACGTTACACACAACCACGAGACGACCGCTTTTAAGTGACTCAGACGCTGAGAAACCGTAAATGCCTCAAAAAAAACCTTGAAGAGTTACGAAGAGCAAAAGTTAACCTATAGATTATGTGGAGAAGGCTTTTAGGGGCTGATATACGCAATCGACGACCAGCACGGGTCCCTAAGTTACTCCATGAGCACCGGATTGCTCGATTAAGGTCCGCAAGAAATTGCCTTTATTGGACACTAGGTAACTTGAGTAGCGTACTCTTCTCCGATGACACTCGAATTTGCCTGCATGGTGAGAACCGACATCGGCGAGTGTTACGAAAACCAGTGGAACGCTATGTTGATGTGTGTTTCGCAGAAATCATCCCTATGGTAGAGAATCTGTTATGATTTGGGCGGGCGTAATTTCCAATTCTTCGATTCTATTATTTAAGTGTTAAAAAAAATTAAAAAAAAAAGAAATTTGTTGTCATTTAGCTAATGATATACTAACAATATTAATATTATCCATTAAAAAGTCATTGACTGTAAGGTGCCTCTTTTTTGGAAAAGGAGTTTATTTATAATTTTGCTTAATATGACGTAAATATTAAATTTTTCACAATCCGATGTAAAATTATTCGAAATAAATAGTAAATGGTTTTTTTTAACAGTTAATATATTTATAAGCCACTGCTGAATATAGGCCTCCATATTTCTAAAGGAAAGATATCAAGCCTTTTGGACCATTCAATTCAATCAACATTCAGACGAACTTCTACTTTGGTAATAATGACAGGCAGCTGTGTCTATGTATAAACTATTAATTCTTATTTTTCAATATTAAATAACAGCCCGCGATAGTCCACTGCTGGACATAAACCTCACTCAAGGCGTGCCACCTAGTTCGATCTTTGGCTACACGCACCCAGTCTCTTCTACCCGCTTTACGCAGATTGTCGCTCTATCTAGCAGGGGGGTTCCACACTACGTTTACCGAGTCATGGTCTCCACTTCAGCCCATTGCCACTTATTTATTCAGTTTAAATGTGTGAAAGTTTTTATGTGTATGTTTCATGAATGAAATTTATTCTAATTCCAGATTTGCTCCTAATTATTTTCATTATTATCTTACTATTGCATCTTTTAGGTCATCAAATCGCACGTCACATAAATATTTAACAAAAAGTTATACAGTCATATTATACATTTAAGGCGTATAATAGACACGTCTGTTCTGTATATAAAAGCCGAAATGTAATCTACATCAGACAGAGCAGGCACATTTGAGAATAAAACCTAAAAGCTAATTACAATGACTCCCACATAAGGCATACAAATATAGAACTCACCATTTCGGACCAATTCTGACCAACAAGAGTCACCTTGAAACAAAACTAGAATTTTTATTAGGTATTTGCAACTTGGAATTTCTGCCTACTTTGTACAACGACGAATAGTTGTATGCAAGCCGCGCATACAAAAGATATCAACGGGTGTATGTCTACATTCGTCGCCAAAAAATATGGTTCTCTTATCTTGTTAAAAGAAATAAAATAGGGATCCTTATGTCTTTATATTAGCTTAAGTCATAAAAAATATATATATAATAAATAATATTTTTACAGAAATATATTTGTCTAAAAAGATTAGTCTTACATTAAATGTTAGACGGAAATATGTATATTGTTTAAAATTATGTAGAAAAATATTTATAAAAATATTATAGCAATTTTTTATAAACTATATAAAAGTCAATGAATTTTCTTTCCTCGACCAATTCCGCATTCATTTGCGTATTGATGCACACACAGGCTGTGTAGCATACAAGTTTCTAACATTTTATAGATTGCCATTTTTATTACGACTTTCAACTCTACTTCCGCATATCAAGATACAAATTGTGTAACTTTTACAGATAATTACGAAACATTTGATAAAAAATAAGATAAAACACTTACCACTTGCAAAAAACTCTGAGTGAGGTGAAAGTTAGTTCCTGAACGGAGCTATTTGCAAGCTCAAACGTCACTATTACAATGCTGGCACAAAACACTGAAATTTTCACTATTAATGATATAAAAACACAGCGTTCGATTTCTGAAATTAAATTGTTCGATGACTTTGAAAGGCGCGCGACAGTATGATGCGCGCGACGGCGGCGAACGGGCGCGCAAGGCGGCTAGCGGCAAGAGACTGCGCGCACGGCTCCCACTGTTCGGGCCCAAAATACTAATCACCTTGCTATCGAGAAGGCGAGTGAGTCC
Source organism: Baronia brevicornis (assembly GCA_031353405.1). Taxonomy (NCBI): domain Eukaryota; kingdom Metazoa; phylum Arthropoda; class Insecta; order Lepidoptera; family Papilionidae; genus Baronia; species Baronia brevicornis. The sequence goes on along the minus strand of JASFAT010002079.1, from coordinate 40,823 downwards.
CAAACTTTGAGATGTAGCGAGCGGCTGATAAGACATTAAATCATTTAAATGATTTTCTTATGATAAGGATAGACAAATATTTCTTAAATATTATATTATTCTATATGAATACTTATATATGAACAGCAAACTACTAACTAATACTTTAGGTCAAACTTAGTGTTATAATTTTTTTTAATTTAAAATGTTTAAATTTTAAAACTTTACTTATAAAATATTTATAAATAACTAATATAAGCATTTATAATTTGTGCAATTGTTGTAGTTATTAAATAATGAGAACACAAAGAAATCAACAACAAACATTCTATAACTTAGACCCGACGATAAGTGGGTAATTCACGGATGTAAATAGGGTTTTCCTTTTCTTCCAAAATATTTTAAGGTCACATGTGTGTCATTAAAATAGCCGATCTACCCATCTGCCTGTTTGGGTATGGGTCACTGGCAGATCTGGCAGATTTCTTTATTAATAATTACCTAATATTTTTACTGCTTACTATTTGTGTAATTATATATTATGAAAATAGCTTCGCTTAGTCCTTATAAATGCACACAGCAAAGAAAAAGATTAGTTTAACTCGCTCTGTGTTTCTTATATTAAGTGTTATAAAGGATAGGGTGACTCCAGTCAAACGCCAATCCTGCAAAGTATAAGAAGGTAGTTCCAATCAAATATAATATTTATGTATATAAACTTCCTAGAATTTAAATGCAAGTTATAAAAAACTGTTGACAGTTATTGCTAATTATTTTGTGTTCCTGTAAGATGTTTTATCTTAATGTTGTTTTCATTACGTATTATAATTACGTGTTTTGTGATTCTTATTATGGAGTTCTTTAATGCTAAGTCATAAATTTTTGTATTTATGTAAGATTAGGATTATAAGTATTGTTAACTAGGCCAGTAATCACATTTATTGATTTTTCACTAAATAAACTATTGCAATTAAAAAAAATATATTTTAAAAACAAAATAATGATGTACATACTTTTAAAATAATAGGCGAAGCTTGTTATAATATTTATTTTCGCAAAAGCTTTTTTCTTATTTTTCCAATAGGCTAATATTTAAAATATATTTTATTTATCGCTAGAAGCGTTGCACGATTTTTTGTAACGTTTTGAAAGTAAAATGATTAATAATAAAATTTTATAACCTCAAGGATGAAGCACGAAAATCTTTCATGAAAAATGCTGAACTAGTTAGTATTTAAAGTGTATAGGAAATTTAGATACTGCTATTAACAAGAAAAGACAAAAATAGAAAACCATTTAATAGGTATATTATAAAAATCTGAATAATAAGACAAAATTAACTCTAACCTTCCGACTCTTCCTCTCCGATAGAAGTCCAATTCAAAGTCACGACGTTAGATCGATTCTATCATATCACTTATTTTTGCAGAGTTTTCTTAGTCGTTGTTGCGACTCCTTGCTAGTGAGTCCTTTCAACAATGTTATAAGAACCAACGATGCCATTCCACACAAAAAAAAACAAACCTTACTTCATTATCATACACGTACATAATAAAAGTAACCCATAAATAAATAATATGCAATAACTGTCAACAATTTGTTTTCATAACTTGCATTCAAAATGCATGACGTTATTTTTAGTAATGACGATATGTGATTCGTATGTATTGATTGAGTATGATCTTAGAAGACCATTTATTCATTGACACACCACTCAGAAAATTTCGTCATCCTCTAGGTTAATCAAACTATAATGCTGACAAACATTCAGATCAGCCTATGACATCTTTTATATTTTGATAAAAACAATATAAATAAACAACAAATTTATACTCATATTACTTAAAGTAACTATTATACATACATGCTACTCCTTCATGTATTATGAAAAAATTTGGTAAAGTGATCATATATAGGTCACAGACCACATATACATTATCTATAAAATAAACCAGAGATGCAATTAGTAGCGTCTTGTAAATTATAAATTACTCTTATATATAAGAAATGTAGAAACTAACTTTAAATCCAATCTCTTTTAAACAGTCCTGTGACACTCCTCTTTGGTTTCAATGGTACAAGCAATTAGAGACGCAGACTTGATTTATTTACACTTAGTCGCTGTGATGTCAGTGTGTAGAACGATCGAGGCAAGTAATAAGAGAACGCAGTTCGCAGACCTGCAATATTATCTGTCTAATTAAAATGTTACTGAGTTGTTAAGGATTGACAGCTTATAAAATGTTTGAATTCAATAATGAACCATACACATAAAAATGAAACGCAAAATTATAATTTAGCCGTAATATCATATCTATATATATAAAAATTAATTGCTGTTCGTTAGTCTCGCTAAAACTCGAGTACGGCTGGACCGATTTGACTAACTTTGGTTTTGAATTATTTTAAGAAGTCCAGGGAAAGTTTAAAAGGTGAGTAAATATGATGAAAATATTAGGAATATAGTAAAAGCAACAATTTCGTTTTCCCTTAGAAACTATTCCTACCTGTCAAATATTTGATGTTCATCCCGTCATTCAGAAATCAATTAAATTTACAAGTCGTGTAGAAATCAAATTAAATTCAATAGTGATTTTTTTTTCATTTTTTATTGATTACGATTTCTTTTTGTTATTGTAAAGTTTTGACCACATTTTTTACTAAAGTGGAAACATTCTGCAATTATCGCTCAGCTTTTTTATTTATTGATTCTCAAGCGATACAAAGTTTGCCGGGTCAGCTAGTAACTGTATAAATATAAAATGTAAAATAGAACATTTTTATTTTATACATTTTACCTTTGGACGACCAACTGGCGCAGTGGCGGGACCCCTCGCCCACGGAGTCAATTGTCGCGACTTTGATCCGGCAACGAAATAAATATATAAATGGCCTACAGTTAGTTATTTATTCCGAGTCTGGTAGCCAATCCACATTAGGGTGGGTTAATATGCGTTCCTCTAGAACTGGAGAAGCCCATGTTCAGCAGTGGGACATATATATGGGCTGTGAAAAAATATATATATTTTACTTTCGCTTATTTCTCAAAACAAATGGATTTATATTTCATTCTTACTTTTGCTCATAAAATCATTTAAGTCTTAAAAATTAAATTGTTATTTCATTAATGAATAACAACACATTTTCTTCAATTTTTATGTAAAAACTAGGTTATTATTGATTATTGACAATACAATTAAATTTGATGGTATATAAAATCGAAATTACGAGTAACAGTACAATAATACATTGTTACATTATCTAATTACAAAATATATTACAGTTTTGGTAAAAACCGGTTAGTCATTTCAAATAGAAAGTAAAATACATTAATGTTTGACCGTTTTATCAATGGCTTGAAATTAAGACAATATTTACGAGATGGCACAACTTAAATGTAAGTCAGATCTTATCTCCTCAATCATGCATTTCACCTGGATACAATAAATCTCATTCATCCAGTGGTGTAAAAAAAAGTGATTCTGACATCCGCATGACGATGGTATTGACCATCGTGACTACAAGACCAATCACAAATTGTCATAATTACATATGGTACATTAACTGACCGCAGATTTACTGCTGTCTGTTAAAGCACTATATGTACGTAGTGTATATATGTAAAATGTACTATATTTTCACTAGTACTGCAATAACCAATCGGTCTATCGAGTGAAAAGGTAAATATATAGGGTATTTGCCATGTATGTATATGTCCTGGAACAGGGCTTAATAATGATGAATAACGATAGCTTTTGTGAATAACAATTTTCAACGGGGTTTATAAATGAGTTTTATAAATAATCGATACCAACTTGCGACAGTGTACTGCCGAACCCAGGCTTTCATCCAAGGAGGACTGCCGAGTCTTATCTTCATCTATGCACATCATCATTCTGTCTATAAATATGAAATGATAAATATCAGTAGTTATTCTAATTTATATTTATATCATTGCCATTTTTAAATTTTATATCTCAGTAAAATTGCGTGCATAATAGAAAAATTTTATATTTTTTCAGCTCGCAAAGGTCAATCTGTATGTTTTTCAGATTTTAGCAAAACCACTTGTGTAGTTTATCTGCATAAGTAGCACAACCGAAAATAATTGAATTCTCATTTATTTTTTAATATTTATTTTAAATGTAATTTTTCTTCCTTTAAAAAGCTTATATAAGTTTGCATATTCTACATTCTTAAAGGTTGACAACGCTTCTGCTATGTCCATGACACTACTGGCTTTGATTGCTTTCCATCAGGTGCCACGCCTGCACGTTTGCCTTCCTATCGCTTAAAAAAAATAAAAAATCTAAATATGAAACATCGCTAATATTGCCTACTAATAGAATAATACAAAATAAAAAGACTTAATTGCAAAATTATAATATATTTTCAAAAATGGTTATAAACTCTTTTAGCTTTAAAAATATGATCATAAAAATTAAAAACAAACGACCATGTAGAAAAATGGGTAAAAAATTATCATTGTATTGATTGTGGAGTCTGCAAGTTGCCTAATGCGTAAGTTCGTGCCAACAAATGGCATTGGCCTAGATGTATCGGATTCGATATTTGGTTACACGGTGCAGGTGACGAACCCCGCGTACATTTGCACGCACCTATTATTAATATGACATTCTACGTTCGGTGATTTGTTTTATGACATCATTGTTTTGCTATTTGACAAGCCCATTATAAACGTAATTATGTTAAAAAACTGTTTTATATTGTAATCAACTTATCACAAATACGGATGATGTTTCTTCGATCTATTAACTGATATAATTTGAATAACACTTTTTGCTTTACATTAACCTTGGGAGAATTTTTAAATTAAAAATAATGTTTGGCAGGCTATTGATAGTTCTATTAGAGATGGAGTGGACGTTATTCTCCTGTTTAATTTACATTTTATAATCCTTAGTAAATATACAAAGTAATGTAGTCTTTACTTCTCTAGTGTTCCGTTATAATATGGGTAATGGACAAACAAATACAGCTCTTTATAGATTTCGGAATATAAAAAAGTGAGACTGAAGGATACGTGGACGTAACTATTGTGTAAAATTTCATTATTATTTCATTGAAATAGATAACACTAGGAACGACTGAAAATTCAATTAATAAAAATCATCTAGAGAGACTTCATCAATATGTATTAACCCTCTACTAAACTAAGAGCATCCAAACCTTTATACAGAAGAGACATATTGGCGACTGAGGAGACTTGCACTTAAAATGTATAATTATATATAAAACATCGTCATAAAACCTAAGGCCTAATGACACAGTCAGAGACCTCTTTAACTACATCACACATCAGACTTCAGGTAAAAACCCGCTGAGAAAGAGAAATGACGTGTCATGATAATGTTCGCTTCACACGTATTGTAAAGTAATAAGATATATAACGGTTTAACAAATATATTTTTAAAATAGATATGTATTACCGTAGCGACGACATCAACCTTTGATATTCCTTCGGAAAGACCTTGATTTGGATCAACTATGTGTAGGTGACACTATAAAAAAAAGAACATTCTTTCGCGTTTTCTTGAGTGTGTATAATTTTTTATATTTAAAACTAGCCTTTTCGACCACGACTGTACTCGGGTTGTCATCTAACTTACATAAAAGTTATCTTTTTTTATAAATCTCGTGGTACAATGGACATTTTTGGTATAGTTTAATTTTCAAAAACTACGCAAACCGCAAATATGTGTCGTCCCTTTTAAGGTGGTTGAGCAAGTTCGTCGAACTGCAGCGTAGATTTTATTTTCCTTCTACGTTTCTGTGACATCGTACCGTACAAGCTGTGGATATTTGTATTTTAAATTATAAAAACCTGGTATACAGCTATGTTACTTAGAAACAATTTCATGATGATGATTTACTTTCTCCATAAAATTGATAAATCAATTAATAAAGTATTCATTTAGCATCATATTTTTATATAATACAGTAAAGTGTTTTCACATATTCAACCAAACGACCCATGACGAAAATGTTTTGTGATTTGAAAACCGATGAAGATTAGTCAACTAAATCACTGGTTTGCATTTTGAGGGCAAACAGAATAATATATCTAGCGAAATAAGATATCGAAGATGAAAAATATTTTGAATCACTAGCAGAATGCGATTGTTTACTAAAACAAACTGAGAATTCTTTTAATGATTCTAGAGAACTATAAAACGATTGAAAATAAAATAAATTAAATTGACTGTCTGTGAAGGAGTTTTGTCGATCACATTTATTTAATTTTTATCAATTATAGTCAAAAATATCTGAATTACACAATTAGTTTGTTCGTGAGAAAGAAAAAAGTATTTAAAATAATTTCAAACAACTAAGTAGTGGTAATACTAATATCAAATTAATGGAAGTTTATTTTAGCACCTACAATTCAAATTCTAAAGAAAAATTTTAAAATAAAAAATATCTTGCATAAAAAAAAGTTTTTAAAAATTATTATAGCATAAGTTAAATAGAAGTAATATAAATTTTTCACACCCGTGTGCGTTATTTAAAATTGCAAATAACATTTTATGATTCACGTTTTGAAGCAACAATAATGCAAATGATCTATAACAAAAATATTAAAAAATGAAATATTTCAATGGATATGCAAACATTTCAATTACCGGAAGGTCTCGCCGAATTGCATGCACGGCAACATAAAAATGTTCAAATACAGGCAATTTATAATGTTTCCCATCAACAAAATACCAAATGTATTGCAGCGAGCGCAACACGTTTAAAAACCTATTACTTTCAACACGGAATCGAAATGAATCCTCAATTTGTTTAAAAAACGAACATAAATTGATGAAAAAATTCATTCGATTACAAATAAAGGTGCGCATGCCCTGGTAAGCACAGCACAACAATTTATCCTAATTGAAAATTTCTCCATTTATCTTCGCTGAATTAAATTTTATCATATAAACTTTAACTTCTCGGACATTTATAATTTGAAATTAATGACACTGTTTCCTCCTCAATTGATAACTACGCTTCAAATAAATGTAATAGTGTATTTGTTACAATTTTAATCGCAATTTACAATTTTATTTCTATATATCAGTTCAAAATTATTGACAGTTAATTTTTTCATTTAATATAAAATTTTAAAAGGGTCAAATAAAACTTTACAAAATTATTTATGACTATCTAAAATCTAGTCTATATATACAATAATTTATTATTAATGGAGTCAGGCGTTACTTTGCGGAAATCCATCACTATATGGCCACTCAAAAGTTTTACTTAGCTAAGATCCGCGTCAATGCATTGTTGTTGTTTATTGTCGCGGATCTCAGCTAAATAAAACTTTTGACTATCCATACAATAATTTATATTTAACATTTATTGTCCTTCTTCACGCATTTTCATTTGCGCAAATTGCCTCTAATTACATACTATTGCACAAATATACAATAGATCATAAAACCTGTAACAACCATGATTTTATTTGTATGAATATTAACTATAAAGAAGTATCACTTTAACATAAAAATCGTTCAACTTAAAAATGTATGAGTACTTAATAAGAGCGCATGTTGCTTGTTGAATTACGGATGCCGCAGGCGCCGCGCTTGCTATATCAAAAAATAAATCAGTTGGAGAGCAAATACATCGTCGGCTCATACTTCCGCGACTCATCTGTCTTCCTCTTAAGACTTAAACTTTCAGGGCTCTCAAATATTACTTACATAAGCTTTCAGTTTCTTTAAAGCTTATCAGAGCCTTAAAAGGTGTTGTGCTTAAAAGTTTGATAATATTGAACTGTCCGCAAATGCTTGACAAAATCAATCGAGAGTCATTGCTGACGGCGTTACTGAAAACTCACCAAGTGTCAAAATGATATTCATATTTTGGTTAAATATTTTATGTATAATTTCTATTTTTCTTCTAAAGGCATTACTTTTCTTCTTTCATCTGATCGCTTTTCGCTTACAATTGTCATTTGTTGGATTTTTGGATTATTTGGATCGTGCATGTGGATTTGTAATTATTTTAATTAAATAGTCATTTTATTTGATCATATGTATTTCACTTCATTAGACGTGGAAAATCTATGTACCAAATTGGAAATTTTTATAAAATACTTGAAATACCACGGATATTGTGTTATGTATATAACTATTGTGTGTCATTTAACAGTAACATAAATATAAATAACCTTCAACTGTTAAAATCTGTTAATGATGTATGAAACAAAAGACGTTAACTCTATTAATTTTTTGTTTCCAATGGTTCATATCCATTCCATATTTTAACTAAAAGTAAAAAGCTAATAAAAGCTTAAGAAAAGCTGCCATGAGATAATGAACACAACGTTGCCAGAATTTTCTAATTGCCTTTAACTTCCTGCAGTGAAAAGAAGTACAATATCCTGTCGAATATACTCGTTCGTGTATTTAATAAAATAACCTTAGTGATATGTATAGTATAGAGAGAATTTCATACACATTGTGATAATATATAATTTTTTTAACGTTTGACAACCCTAGTGAAAACCACTATACATGCGTGAACCAGAACAAATTACGAACAACTTCGTGGAAATTCAAAAGTTTGTTGAAAATAAACGATGGATAATAATTAATAAATTGTTAAATTATATTTATTTCTGACTTGTTCGTATTTATGAAATCACCAGATATTATTACGTCTAGTATTTTTACATGATGACGAAATTAACATTATCAAACTTTGTAGTGGGTTAAATTTAACATACAAGAGAATTTAACTAACTAATAATAATATAACTTTTTAATAATTATCTGTTTTAAGGCAGAGTTTTACCCCCGTCGCCATGCTAACGACGTGAATTTATGACTGCGGAACAAACCGCTTAATACCGTTTAGATGCTCATCACTTGATTGTGGTAATGTATGGCTAGTTTTATTTTTAGAAGGTTATATTGACACCAGCCGATTGTCACAGATCAGTCTTTTGTAAGAACAATTAAAATTAAAATAACGAGAACATAAACTAAGAGAAGAGCAGCCACTTTAGAATCACCAACTGAATTTAGTTTTATACACCTGCTTATCCTATTAACTAAGCTCGAATACAACTAATCCTACTTCGACGGCACTCTTTTAAAAAGATTTAAGAAAAAATGGTTAAGGCTATTTTTTAAATCACGGATCACATCCCTTCTTCTTCAACAATAGCCTACATATCATATCCAGTGAAATAAAATGACTATACAACGACCTTTCAGCTTGATAATAATAAACACTGAAACGTACATGTCCTGCTTATTTGCGCGTGAGTTGTTTAAAAGGAGGACATTATTGTATGCTTAACGGTGTATTGTTCACCGGTAAATGGACGAAACAAATAACATTTTTGGCGGCAGTACGTAGGAAGGATATTTTTCGTAAACCACAAATCCTTTAATCTACCTCTTGTTCCTATCTTAAGTACAAGTATCAAGGAAAAAATTTGTGCGTATCCCTCGTATGATATAAGTTTGTCAAGTAGTTTTGTTTGTTTGGTTCATATGGAAAAACAGTATTCGGTTGCATGTTGCGTAGTAAGTTGTGAGACTCATGATATTACCGTTAAAAGTAAAAATATTGACTTAAAAAAAACTATAAAAGACCTATCTGACATGTTTGCTTATATTTTTTCTTCCATCTCTTTTTTATAAACGTACCGCGTACTTTTACCTTTAAACTAATCAATTCTCACTATTTCACAAATAATAAAAGTTAAGTTAGAATGTTATTTTGAATTATATCGTTTATTAACCGTATCAAATCATTAAAACAAACTAACCTCACAAACAACGGAAAAAAATCATCACAAACTTTTTCCTTGAACAAAAATATTACGAATTTTAACACTATTTTGATTTTTTGCTCACGAAACACGAGCCGTGCTTTGCTTCATAGGTGCTGACACAAGGTGGCATGCCAAGTAAACAGCACTGCGAATTTTACCCACTGCCCCCCTTTACTATGAATGATTCTATATAAAAAAAACGACGTAATTCACTGATTTGATTTTTATTTGTGAAAAACAATGTGTATTTTATTTTTGAAGTGTTTCTAATTGCAAATTATTCAAAATATTATATAATAATAAATCGAAGTTATCTACATGGATTATTTTACAGCATAAAAAATAGTAAATTGCCAAATAAACTTAAAATAAACCTAAAAGTAATATTACTAAATAAACTTAGAGGTGCAAGAAACTTTTTAAAGTGTTACCGATGAAAATTCAAAGTTACCGAAGTTACTGAAACTATGAAAGAAATCAAAAATATAAATGAGGCTTATTGCTACGTTTGTATAAGTGTTACATATTTAATTATACTAATGAAACCCAAGATTTATATTTAGATTTTTTTATCATAACAATAACAGAAAGTTTCTCCAAGGAAAACTTGAATTCATTCTAGAATGAATTCAAGTTTTAAATTTAAAATTAAAAACAAAAAAACAAAGAATATGCCGAAACTCAAAATAACTTAAGGTCGGGTATTATTCAATAAGAAAGTCCAACTGACGCCACCAATCAGAATTCATTACCGCACGTCGTACCTCATCGATGAGTCCCGTAACGGCAATGTCGGTCAAAGAGTAATCGTGCCAAACCACCCGCGGCTCGATATACGAGCGCACATCACTACTAAATCCCGCATGTTCCCGGTAACTTAACAGTACCCAAAGGTTAAATGATACCTGCTTGCCAAAACAAAATCATACACAGTCAGTCTTAAGGTATATTTTCTAATTCTTCATTTTAAAGCTCTTCGTTGTCAATGTCAAAACTTTGAGACATTATATGTCTCAGCTATATATATGTATGAAGTATTAAAAATAAATCGATGTAATATCCTCAATATGTGACATGTTGAGGCATTCTAAAAACAAAATGAGTATGTCATATATGACAACAACGAGTACTTATAAATACTCCCGAAATTGTGTTTTCGGCAGTCCCTTTCAGACATTTCAGAAGTTACCAGTTACGCTCATCATTTCTATATAAAAGGCTTTCTTTAAGAAACCTTAGAATATATTAAAAATTTTAAGACATCCTATGCCTAATCGTCACACTTCCCACACATTCTGACTCATTTCGATTTTTTAAATAATTCATGTAGGAAATTTAAAAAAGATATGTTTCATTATCAACATCACCAAAAACCTACGACAATCCATTACTGGAAATAGACTTCCACCAAGACATAACCTACTCGATTTTGAGCTACACGAAATATGCTTAAAAGACATTTTTTGTGTCGATAACAATACTTTTTAAACAGGAAATCAGTTCCGTCAGAGTCAGAACACAGTACACGGACAGAACACAGAACACAGTAAACAGTCAGAGCAGTTTGATTACGACATATCTAAACTTGGTTCATTACATTTTGGATATGTCAGAATCGATCAACACTTACTGCTGGACCTATCTAATGACAAACAGCGAGAAATTAGTTGCTCCACCTACTAATATTAACTTCGTAGATCGTTGTTACGCGAATAAAATGCGTAGATGACTGAATTTCCCTTATATTTTGCATTTGCGATCTTAAAAGCGTTTTTTAGCTTATTGGTGTGATTCACAAAAATTCTAATAACTTAAAATGCTTACTAGTCTATTTATTTAAAAAAGAAAAAGTCACAATCTGACATTAATTATCCAATATGATTAAAATTATAACAATATTGAACATCTCGCTAAATACGTAATTGTATATGTATGTACGTATAGCGAGGGCGCGCTTAGCACCAGTATTTATCTCTCTGTTTAGTTATCATTATCAAGGACTATCTTTTTGAGATTTTTTAAGAAATAAAAATTATGAAATCTTATACAAAAGTTGCATAAATATAGTATAACATACCAACATCACATGCATATACAAAGACAACCAAATTCATTCACAAAAAATGTCTTATGCGGTTCAAATATTTTGAACGTTGATATTATGTAAACGTAATTACTTATAACTGACAAAACCAGAAAACTGTTCTCGCGCTGACTGAAATCGGAACCCGATGAAGCATAAATGAGATAACGGTACTCTGTATGTTTATTACCGACACTGAACGGCAAAAACAACCAACCCTTAACTCATTCACTGTGACAATATCTCAGAATCACTGTCGGTTATGTGCTTCATTTACCAAGTGGAGCGTTTTGGGAAATAGATTTTTTAATAAACGAGCTTGCTTGTATTTTATAGTGAATTGAAAATTCAATAACAAAACAAAAAAAAAATAAAAAAGGAATCTAACTTCTTAATATACAATTCCAAACGTAATTCAAAAATTTAAAAATATACATTCCATATTAACCTAATATAACAAGGAAAAAGAACTTATATTCTTCAAGCATCTTTAGACCTCTTAAGTTTATTATTTTTATGTTTTTTCGTTAGCCTTTAAACAAAAATAAATAAAAGAATATTTTTTCATTCAAACGGTAATAAATACGGTTATTACCGTTTAAGCACTATACTTGTGACTATATAGTCCAAACGACGTGTAAATATTGTTGCATTGATCTTTTTTGCACTGGATTTTACAAACAGGTACAAACGGTTTAAAATACAGGATTTTATATAAAATTTTACAAATACTAGATAAGTGCATTACTAAATCCATACCAAAGTCGAACGTAAGTAAGTAGGTGTTGCCGTCTACGTATCACGTTATTTATTACATTATAAAGGATATCACAGATCGCGCGTTTCGGACGCCCCACTGTATGTGTGATGACGTATCAATATTTATGGCATTTACGCGCATTGTCAACCGGTGTAGGTTGTGATGTATGTTTCGCTTACACAGATAGTGCACGCTTCCGAAGTTTCTATAATATTATCTCAAGATGTTTGAACATTTTCTGGGTTGATTTCAACTACTGCTTGTAAATCATGGCTTACACATCATTTGGCTTCTGTACTTTTCCGTATAAAGTGTTACTATTTTTTCAGATTAGTGTAAAATATAAAAGTATTGTGAAAATCCACCTGCAATAAACATTATACTAGAAATAAACGCAAGTGGTGTTTGCTTTTAGTAGCCCCCAGCCTAGGATCAACTAAACCTAAGCCTTTTGGAAAACCGTACTCATATCTTTCGACAGTCAAAGATTTGTTTATATTGTAAGCAACATATAATATTATTTTTTTTTACAATTAATATCGAGATTAAAGATTTTCACAGCCCATTTGCGTCTCACTGGTAATTATGAGGGAGGATTTATTCCTGAAAGAATGGAATCATTAAGTGTCCAAGACGGATTGGCCAAGAATTTTCACTCAGAATAAATATCTGTAGGTCATACTTATATTTATCCTGATGTCGGAATCAAACTGCGACCATTGACTCTGAACGCGGAAACCAATTAGTTTTAGGATTGATATAAGAATTCCATTTAGTAAATATTATCTGCAGTATTTAATACACGATGAAAAATTTTGCTTCCCCTCTTTCACTCATGAAAAAATGTGAAACTTGGGATAATTAATTTTTATATAGCGAAGGAGTACAGAAGATAAAAAAAACTTAAGTCTGTTAAATGTTAAATAGGGTCGAATTTTGACTTTTTTTTTTGAATTTCGATTTTTCACTGGACGCTTTCTATTATAGTATTATTTTATTCAACGAATATTCTCTCCTATATATTCATTCCTATCAGAGATATAAGTTTATAAACAAAATACACTATATATTCTCCCAAAGCGGAATTCAAAAGTAACAATACATTGTCGCATATGCCTCTATAACCGCCCAACAAGCATAACGTGAGCTATTGTCAGCACTACACTGTCGTAAACAAAACTTTATTAGGAACGTTTCACACTATTACAGAAATAAATTAGTTTATTTGTAACAAATTTATATATATATATATATATATATATATATATATATATATATATATATATATATATATATATATATATATATATATATATATATATATATATATATACATACATATATATATATATTTGACGACCGATTGGCTCAGTGGCGCGGCCCTCCGCCCACGGAGTCAATGGTCGCGGGTTCGATTCCCGCATCAGAATAAATATATATAAATCCGCATTTCCTTTCCTGCCCTTTCCTTTCTTCTCTATCCTCTCCCTTCCTCTCCGCCAATCCACGGTCTGCCGTGCCAATGGATGTGTGGCTAGGGGCGAGCCTAGTCGCAAGCGTGCTGACTATCCCGGGATCGGGCTCCCCCGGGTACTATGGTGCCTTACCTCAGCATGCAGGGCTCTGCTGGGGCTTACCTCCATCCTCCCTTGCGGCTCGTGGGATTCACTAAGACGAATTTAATATACCTAATTCGTTGAAAAATGACGGCGACGTGGTTCGCCACCCGTCACGTCCTGATTCTCACGAGAGCGAAAAGCGACTAATGAAGAGCCGTTTCGCTGCGATGAATGGTAACGGATGGAGCTCTGTGGTCTTTGCCAACCCCTGCGGGGGATAGGCGTGAATATATATATATATATATATATATATATATATATATATATATATATATATATATATATATATATATATATATATATATATATATATATATATATATATATATATATATATATATATATATATATATATATATATATATATATATATATATATATATATATATATATATATATATATATATATATATATATAAGTATATTATCATAGAAGTAGTAGTAAGAAGAATCCAGAAAATATTCGTTTATTTCAGACTCGTAGGGCATTCTTTAACATAACTGAAAACCAGTGTTAAAAGAAATCTTTAGTTTATACTAAATGTATAGCTATTATTAAACACATACTTTTTTTAAAGTTCGCTTTAATACTTCGAAACTGATAATTTAATTATGTTTTTCACCGTAATAGAAAATTCTTTATTAATTAATGAGGTTTTAATAAAAGTATCAGAAATACATTTAAAATTTATCTCATCAAATTAAATCTTTTTTTAAGTAGACAGAAAAGTAAAGGTCATTTTATTATATTAGAACTAATACATGTACTTTTTATATTAATCGTATTTATATAGACGACATAATGGGATCAGTGGCGAAGTACCCCTTTAGAGTCAATAAAGGTTTTAATTCCCGCATCTGGTTAAATATATGTATAGCTTACATGTATTGATTCCGAGGTTGTATGTCTTGCCATTGAATTATGAAGTGGGTTAATGTCCGTTTCTCTAGAAATGGAGAGAGCCGAGCCCAGTAGTAGGATATATGTATATTCGAAGTAATAAAATGATCTATTGTAAATCTTGATAGAGAACTAGGATACAGTGTAACTCGGCCTTAACAGGAAAACGTTTCCTAATTTTCGATAGAGTACAACATGCAAATGCGGCATTAGACCATGTTAACACCGATCGTACTGTCCCCGGGTCCATACGAGGAAGCCACCCGCCCAGACCTGACACGAGGCAGTTCAATACGCCTCGTATACAATACGCTCGCATTGCGTTGTCACTGTAACTGAACGAGTTTTGCATAACTATTCATGCTTGATGGACAATGGATATACTCGTCCTACTCTTTTTATTAGATCAAATACACGTGACAGACTGTACGCCAATACTGCTATATATTTTTTTCTCGTTTTCAACTTTCAAGTGTTCTGTCATTTTTATTAGGGTTGTCCAATGACAATATGCTCAATAGCATGTCATGTCATGAAGCAATTCATATATATTTTGATATTCATATTTATTTTACATTCATATCGATTTTTTAATTAGCATTATACGTAAATATGGTATGAAATGTGGGCATCTCAACGCAATCAAATGGTAGACGCATTGTGGTAATGTTTTCTATTATCTATCATTGACGTTTGATAAATCATTGAATTCATAGTTCTAGTTCTAGTTCTATTAAAGATTTTATAACAACATACCATGGGGACATACTAATTTTAAAAAAAATCCCTTGAATTAGCAATACAAATTATTCTGATTTTCATTTATTTAAATCAAGAAATAAGATAATCCAGACAACCAATAACTATACGCAAAAACGCACACAGACACACCCACACATACACGCGCACACACACACCCACAAATACGCGGGCAAACATACACAATACACGTTTTTTAATATGCTTTTTAATTTGCAATGTTTTCTTTATTTTCTTTGCTGTTGTGTAATATGTATTGTAAATATTTCCCAAATACATAAAAAAACAAACCCACTCCGCTTGATTAGAAAATCTTCAGAATTTATTTGTAAATTGACATTAAAAATACTAAAAAGGATACAACTTATAAATAAATATAAGTAAACTACAAAAACATGAAAAGCGAATAGATACACTTTAGCTAAATAAAAAAAATATTTTATTTATATTTACATATATATGTAGGTATAGCTGAAAACGAAAAAGGACCGATTCCGTATGTCTCAGCACGGGCTAACCGATATAATCCAAATATAAAATAAATACCTTCTACCTAGTCTTTTATAGCAAATTTTAAGTCTTGGAAATAAATCGTCAATGCGCGAGTATCGAGAACAAATGGAAGCGCCCGATCGCAAATATATTGTTCGGCGTATTTTCCATACCCGTATCTAAAATATTAAAGGCAGGCGCAAAAAAGTTGCACTGAAATAAATAAATAACAACACTCGCCTTTCAACCGGTGCTCGAAGCTGTTCTATTATAACGTCAATTGGGAGACCTCCGCAGTCCGGTATACAATTACAAGATGTGTTCATCCTCCTGCAATCTGTCAGATGCGGCTTCGGTCCGTCTCACTATAAATAAAACCGATTTATATGCACACATTCGACTTAATTTATAGGTATTTTGACTACAATGCTGTGACGTGATACTCTATAGTTTGTAACTTACCGACTGCAAGATTATTCTGATGCGAAGTCTTTTAAATAATGAATCTTGACTTTTTTAATTCTTAATTTTTATTTATATTTATATATATAAATAAAAACAAAGATTTAAAAATTTCAAGTTTCATAATTATTATATATATGACTATATTTTACTTTATACATCCAAAATATTTTTGGGACTTTTTAGTAATAAGGGAGTTTTGCGATTTACA
Organism: Baronia brevicornis; assembly: GCA_031353405.1. Lineage (NCBI taxonomy): Eukaryota > Metazoa > Arthropoda > Insecta > Lepidoptera > Papilionidae > Baronia > Baronia brevicornis. The sequence continues at coordinate 23,755 of JASFAT010002079.1, read as the reverse complement.
CCTACAGTATAGAATATACAATACACAAAATATTTCGTAGTTTATATTTAAAAGAAAAATAGTTAACCGTTTATTCATCGATGTAAAGACATCGTATCAATTTGCTTCACCTGCACAGCAGCACCTGGGAATCGGTTACAGCAAAATCTTCAGATAAATTTCAGAAGTATCAACAGCACCTTACATATGTAAATTTGATAACAATATCGTTTCAATCTTCTCTAATCCATTGGATAAGAATTTGGATATAATTAAAGGGCAACAGGTGCAGTATCATAGACACAAAATGCTTGCGTAAAGTTACATCCAGAAACCCAAACATTTTAGTTTGATTAATAAATGTTAAGTCAGGTCAGGCACCTTTGAGCCAAGTGATAGACAATTTAAAAACAATATTGTATCTTCGTAATAGAATATCGGTATTATAAGGGACAATAAAACCTTTCTCTCTGATTTAAGTCCAAGTCAACTGAAGTCTAATGTCCGCTGACCTCACGGTACAGTAATGTACTAGCGCATCGCTTACCAGAGAATTGGTTTACTATTTGTAACTTAATTTAAGTTACATAGCAGTCGCTTCTTGCTTGTAAAATATAAATAACTTTCTCACTCTTATTGAAAAAACGTTATAATTTTTCTTTTCTTTTATCTAATTACTTTTAAGTATATAAAATCGAGTACTTTTAGTAAACATCAATTACGTAATAATAACTTGATTCTCTCGTCGTAACTTGGTAAAACTTATCGCAGATTTAAAGTTTAAGTAACGACTGTCCACATAACTTGGTAAATGTTAAATAAATACACTCCTTTACAAAAAAACGGACGGTTTTAATTTTTCTACATTATTGGTAATAATTTAATTCTAAAAAGGTTTTAATAGCCAACCTATGTTACTAGCACTTAATAATTCTAATTATTATTAAAGAAAAAAGTTAATGTTAAAAGTAAAAAGTTAAGACGACCGATTGGCTCAGTGGCGGAGCCCTCCGCCCGCGGAGTCAATGGTCGCGGGTTCGATTCCCGCATTGGAATAAATATTTATATGGATTTTTAAATGTTTATTCCGAGTCTGGTAACCCCCCAATCCACATTTTCCTTTCCTGCCCCTTCCTTTCTTCTCTATCCTTTCCCTTCCTCTCCGTCAATCCACGGTCTGCCGTGCCAATGGATGCGTGGCTAGGGGCGAGCCTAGTCGTAAGCGTGCCGATCGTCTCGGGGTCGGGCTCCTCCGGGTACTATGGTGCCTTACCTCAGCATGCAGGGCTCTGCTGGGGCTGACCTCCATCCTCCCATGCGTCTTGTGGGATTCACTAAAGACGAATTTAATATACCTAATTTGTCGAAAAATGACGGCGACGTGGTTCGCCACCCGTCACGTCCTAATTCTCACGAGGGCGAAAAGCGACCAATGACGAGCCGTTTCGCTGCGATGAATCGCAGCGGATGGAGCTCTGTGTTCTCTGCCAACCCCTGCGAGGGATAGGCGTGAATATAAAAAAAAAATAAAAAAAAAAAAGTTAATTCTAAAATCGAAGCTTTTGTTTTTAAAAAAAAATCCCTTTTTTAATTTGTGACTTCTTACTTATTTTTCGTGGGTTTATTGTAAGAAGGTTATCAGGCAAATAAAACTAACTTCTTGTTATTTTTAGTAGAATAATTTATGTTTGTCCCATCATCCTGCCTTTTTTTGCCAATATGACTTATAACAGAGATATCTTTGTGTCTATTGTAATGGCAAAAAGAGCAACAAGAGCTAGTAAAATTAAAGCGCTGCTGAAAGAGGAGTGTAGCCAATGTTACGTCTCACAGCGGTTAAACATGATTCAGGTTCACTAGAAAGTGCCTATGTTGGACATTAGGTGACTAGAGTAGCGTACTCTTCTCTGATGAGGCTTGAATTTGTCTGTCATGATCAGATCGACGTCGGTGATTGTTACTTTATTTTTTTATTTTATTTTATTACAAAAGGTACAGTTACAGACTACAGATTAAAGAAAATATAAGATAACAAACACGCAAAAGAATTTAAGGTAAATCTGAAGTCCAGTTACAACTATACACAACAATTACAATTAATATTTAACAATAACAATATGAGGGATTTATAGTTTCATTCATATATATAATTAGGTAGACAAACACTAAAAGAAGAAACAAAAATTAAGATAGGTATGTAAGACCATAGAGATAAGTTTTAAAAGAATTTAAACTAATATTGAAAATATCTGTGTGAGCACATATACAATTATAGCTTCTACACATTCTGCTTATCGTACTATTTTGTGTGACATTATTGTTGAAGTCGGGCAAATTAAAAAATTGTGGAGTGCGCATGGATCTCGTCGGCACCTTAAGGTGAATAGTTGACAGCAGTGGACCCCCCAGATTACCGTTAACGACTTTATGTAGGAAACATAAATCTGATACCCACCGCCGGTCTTTAAGACTTATCATTTTAAATTTCCGAAGTCTATCTCTGTATTTCGGTATTTTTCTTCTTACCCCCAATCTGGAACATAACCTTCTCACAAAGCGGCGCTGAATTGATTCAATTCTATCTATATGAACGGCATACATTGGTGACCACACAACGGAACAATATTCAAGAATAGTACGTATCAGTGCGTTGTAAAGTAGTAACCAGGAATTCTCCTTTCGAAATGGTTTACAAACACGAATGACAAAATTTAACATTCTGCTAGCTTTTCTACATATATAGTCATAGTGTTCTCTAAAGGACAAGGCTGAGTCAAATAGAACTCCTAGATCACGCACTACTTTAACGTGTTCTAAATTATGACCGGCAATGTTATAGTTATAAATAATTGGATTTTTTTTACACGTAAATGTAATTACCTGACACTTTTTTATATTAAGGACCATACTATTATTTATACACCATTGATGTAAAGCGTCAATGTCATGCTGTAGCTTTAAGCAATTATTAAAGTTGTAGATTTCACGGTAAACTTTTATATCATCAGCATATGCCAGACATTTGTTTTCCATTACACTAAGTAAATCATTAATGAACGCTAAGAACAATAATGGACCAAGATTGGATCCTTGGGGAACACCGGATAAAGCAAGAAATGGGATAGATTCAAAACCACTCAGCGCAACCAGTTGGCAACGATTAGATAGATATGATGCAAACCATCGATGGAGACTGCCGTGGATTCCTAGGTGGTACAATTTGCTAAGAAGTATTGAATGGCTAACTCGGTCAAAGGCTTTAGAAAAATCTGTATAGACAGAATCAACTTGAGTTTTATTATTAAAAGAATCGCATAAATATGAAGTATATTCTAACAGATTGGAACTAGTGGAGCGACCCGCCACAAAACCGTGTTGATTAGGACTTAAAATGTGTTGAAGATGATTGAAAATATGAGCATAAATAATGCTTTCAAATATCTTCGCAAACCAACTGAGTATACTGATGGGCCGGTAGTTCGTAACATCAGTTTTGAATCCATCTTTATAGATAGGAGTTATTTTGGCTATTTTCCACATAGATGGGAATACCCCGCTGATAAGGGATTTATTATATATAAGAGTTAGTGGGGTTGCTAAAGCCTTAGCACAAAGGCGCAAAAACATGGGAGGGATGCCATCTGGGCCGGCATTTTTTGATATATCTACCTGCTTTAGTAACAGCAATACATTGTCAAATGTCACTGTCAAATTATATGTGGAATAGTTAGAAGGAGGAAAATTTGGTCTATAGTTAACATTAGAGTCAACACAATAGACTGATGCGAAATAATCAGCAAACAGATTAACAATGTCATTACCATTGTCACACTCACGATCCATATATGTCATCTTACTAGGAAAATCATTAGTTATTCGCTTGCTTTTAGTATAGCGCCAAAAAGCCTTTATATTCGTAGTAAGATCACACTCTATGCCCGCAATATAAGACTTAAAACATTCGTCAAATAGTAGTTTGGCCCTCAATCGCAGCATTGAGAATGCGTCATAGTCGCGAGGGTTACCATGAGACGATAACGATGATATTTAAATTTAGTTTTTATCAGTTTTATCAAACGATTCGAAAACCAAGAGGGGTATCTGTGAGCACGTATCCTAGACTTGGGGGTGAACCTCTCTATAATCTCATAAAGAGTATTATAAAAGAATTGTACGAACTCATCACAACTTAGTACAGAAGCATGAGATTCCCAGTCAATCCTTAGCAGCTCACTAGTACAACTCTCGTAGTCCGTTTTACGAAAACACAGTTTATCCAATACACATTTGTTCAGCTCCAATGTTTTGGAATGCCTACATTGAAATGTAAGCTCAAATGGTGGATGGTGTACATCAAGGCGGCTTACAGGTAAGGCTTTTGTAATAGTAAATAATGCAGGAATGTTAGTAATTGCCAAGTCCAGTATCCTATTATTGTGATTAGGGACATTATTGAGTTGTTTTAATGATATAGAATTAAATAAGTTGTACAAAGTTTTAGATTTATCAGACGAGTAATTTAATGGACAGCCATTATCACTTGACCACGAAATATCACCCATATTAAAATCACCGACAATACATAGTATATTTAGAGGTTGTAAGCTCACCAATGTTTTGCATTTTTTTGTAAAATCTGCTATATAACTTGCAGGCATGTAGTCTGGAATATATACTGTACATAAATTAATACTGCGATTATTAATTTTTATTTGAATCCAAATGTCCTCTAGAAGATCAGATGACCAATCAAATTTATAATCAAAATGAAACTTTCTAGATATAGCTATAAGTACACCACCAAAACGTTTGAGGAACCTTTCGCTTCTATCCCTGCGCACTACACAATATCTGCTGTCAAATAATTCCGAGGACGAAATTTCCTCGCTTAACCAAGTCTCACTCAAACAGATTATATCGAAATTGTTACATAAAAAAGAATTGTATATTTCAGTCGTTTTACTTCTTAAACCTCTAATATTTTGGTAATACAAAGACAGACCCTTTTTTAACTATTAAACTACTGAATTACATTACACTGAAGGTTATAACTTATTCTAAACTTAGACTTAGCGAATAAGATTGAGACTTCCTTTGTTCCTTATAAGTATGTATTGGGAGTCAGGTGCTTTTCGAACAAATATTCTTCCGTTTCTTACCCAAACGTATTGATATTGAAGTTCTTTTGCCTTCTTTCAAGCCTCAGCATGCAAAACCTTATTGTTTGGTGACAGATGTTCTGAGACGAAGACTGGCTTTTTATCTCCTGCTATACCGAGTAACGACGTGTTGAGCTTCTCATTGTAATTGGTCTTATTATATTTGTATACAGCGGAGTAAAACTCGTCCCGACATCTTATGTTTCGAAATTTAACGACTATTGCACGTGGACGTTTGTTTTCTTTATTTAGTTTTGCCACCCTTGTACAGTGGACAATATCTCCGTCATTTAACTGGTGACCAACTACTTTTGCGCACTGTTGTAAAATATTCGGCAGAATTTCGGTACGATGTTCTGGTACACAATTTAACTCCAAATTATTCTCCCTTAAGTGTTGCTCAAGCCCATGCAGTCTATCTGATAGATCAAGAATAGTTGTTTGAAGCGAATCATTGTCTTTTTTCAGGCGAATATTGTCTGAATTTAACTTGTTAAAAATAAATTCGACAGATTTATGTAACTCTAACAATTCGCTTTTTAATGACGAAGACCAAGGGATCTTTATACTGATGTATGTTTTAAAAAATCACCCTTTATGGTGGAGCATGTGTTATGTTTTGAGCGGGCGTAACTTCCAGCTATAATAGTAACGAAATATAATTCATTGAAAATGGCTCACTAAATGCGCAAAGCTACATATCAGAAATACTTTGTCAACATGCACAACCCGCACTGACTGTAATTGGTGAAGATACCATTTACATGGATAATAATGCTCGGGTCCACCGTTTCTGCGATGCTTATATGCAAAAGGTCGGTATTCATCTTTAGGACTAGCCGGCGCGAAGCCCCGACCTTAACCCCATTGAGTACGTCTGGGACCTTTTAAAAAGGCGAGAACGATCTGTCTAACCACGTCCACAGAACGTCAAGGGGCTTAAACGTGTGATCTCGGCTGAATAGGAACATATTCTACATCAAAAGCCTGGTGGAAAGAATGCCAAGAAGATTACATGCTGTAATTGCTATCATTTCACTCATAGTGATTTGCTGATTTCGTGTTTATTTAATGTTAAATAAACACATTACATTTTGGAGTAGTTTTAAAATATAGTCTATTTATCAGTTATGATTTAATGACAATGTTGAGGATACATTTAAGCTAAGAATGCTAAGAATATACTAAGTAAAAAAAAATAATAAAATATAGAATTTTGGTATATTAAACTTATATGGCAACGTAATATAAAGAATAATTAAACACTCGAGTAGTAGTATCATTTTTGCGCAATTATAATATTCAGTATTATTAAGGTATGTTTTCTCAAAAGTTATTGATGTTCAAATATTTTTGGTAATAAGACATATAAATTTTGATATAAAGACAGTGAAACCAATAGACAAACAGACAAGTTGAATATGTCCTTAATACAATTCTGAATACTGATCTACCAGTCTAAATACATTTAGTATAATATGCAGGTATACTTGTTTCTAACCAAATAGACTGCCTAGAATTTAACATTTAGAATTTGATTGGTCCCATTTAGTTTCGTGATCCATAAGGCGTAACCTCGTGCGTAGCGTCAATGGCGTGAACCTTTCACGACATTTCGACCCGCATTCACAATTAACACAATACTTGTAAATCGTTTACCCAACTTGAAATGTCGTAAACATTTCATTTCGTATTAGATTATTTTTATGAAACAATTTAGAAATGCTAAATGGTAAATGTAAGTGATAAGTTATCCTATTTTAAGGAGTGAGGATTAAAACACTTTTACCACATATAATGAATAGCCTTCCGTAAAAATTAAAATTATCCGAGTTAAGTTTTTAAAATGCGGTTAAAGGTCTCACAATTTTAAATATGGGTTACATTTATATTAGAATGAACCTCACAATATTTATATAAATTTAATAACACCCACATAAATAACACGTTGATGTAAAAATGTCAAATAACAGGCCTAAAATAAAGTTATTAGTTGGGCTATATTTTTATAGATTAATGATATAGTTTTCTATATTAAAATGTTTACGCTCCAATAGCAAAATCCACAACCAGGGTTTAAAAATCAAATTCAAGTCAAATACAACAATAATATCATTTTAAATTTTCCAAAATATCTTCAATCTAAAGGAGCAATTAACATTTAAAGTATTATAGCACTCTCTAAATTTCACTCTTAAAATAATGAATCAAATAAAAAGGACATTTTGCAATTAACAGTTTCAAATTGATATTAACTGTTTTATACATATATGTGTAAAACTAATATTTATTTAGAATTAATTACTTTAATATAAGCATTCTCTTACATGTTACAATCGAAAGTATGTCATAGGTGATGAAAGTTTTCTAAATCGTCACAATGCCTGATGATAATGAAATCTTAAGTCACGATCCAACTATCTCAATTATATGTAAAAGTATGTATTTATACCGAGCATTTTGTTTACCTCCATAGAAAAATAAATCTTAAGATCTAATTTATAAGTGGCACTTTACAAAATTCAACGTAATTCTCTGTGATAATCTACCTGAAAGAATGCGTTGCAAATTTAAAGTGCTTAAGCAAGAAATTATGTAGTCTGTTGATTTAATTAATAGGTAATTTACGAATATGTCATTTTAATTTCTCACGTCCATTCTGTTCTCTTTGAATAAATTTATAGTAATTTTGCTCGTAATTTTAATAGTGTTACCTATTAAAATTACTATAAATTTATTCAAAGAGAACAGAATGGATGTGAGAAATTAAAAAACAAGTGAACAGATTTTAAATACAACAAACGTTATTAACAGGCTAAGTTATCTAGAGCAATGGTAGCTGAACAGCATATTAGATAAGTCTTTTTTTTTGTGAGACAGTCTGTACAGAAGTGTGTACAGAAGTTGCTTGGCTTGAAGTTGTTTTCTGGTAAATAAATTATGAAATACGATATATATTATAATAATTATATATAAATTAAAATAAACGTATTGTATACACATATTTTGAAGAAACAAATTTTCTAAATTCTTTTTCTATTATTATAATGATGATAAAATACTTTATAACGGGGATATTAACCACGGTTTTACCATCTATTATTTTAAGAAATAACGTAAAAAGGACACATTCTATGAACTTTGCACTAGTTGAAAAATGTAACTATGTGGCTAATGAAAGCGAAAAGGCTTTTGTCTCATGCCTATATATACTCGTTAAGGTGTCGGGGGATATTGAAGAGAAATATTATTGTTCATATTCTATTATTTATTTTTATGGGATACGAAGGCAAACGAGCAAGCGTGTTACCTGATGGAAAGCAATCACCGCCGCCCACAGACATCCACAAGGCCATTGGCGTTGTAGAAACGTTGCCGGCCTTCAAGAATAGTGTACGCTTGTTTTCTAAAGGTTGCAATGTCGTTTCATATTAAGTTGATTCTATGGTGAGTAGACAATCGATAAGTAGATTGTTCTTCTTATCCCGCGTTACATTTACGATTCTCTCATGAGAACCTATATAGTCATTGAATCTAACGGTTTTTAGAATTGGCTACTTGATATATTTAGTGTAATAATAACGGTACTTGGCGTAATAACTGCTGCAGTACGTATAACCCCTGTTGTAATATTTAAAAACATCAAGATATTAAATTTTTCATTCAAAAGTAGGAGCTTTGTCTTTTATTTTGTACTTCAAAATAAACGAGCTATTTCTGAAAATGTCTTGATTAAATAGATATATTTTTATAAAACAACTGGAGGTTCAGTTCACAAAGCAAAATTATTATTATTATTATTATATATTCACGCCTATCCCCCGCAGGGGTTGGCAGAGACCACAGAGCTACATCCACTGCCATTCATCGCAGCGAAACGGCTCGTTATTGGTCGCTTTTCGCCCTCGTGAGAATCAGGACGTGACGGGTGGCGAACCACGTCGCCGTCATTTTTCGACAAATTACGTATATTAAATTCGTCTTAGAGAATCCCACTAGCCGCAAGGGAGGATGGAGGTCAGCCCCAGCAGAGCCCTGCATGCTGAGGTAAGGCACCATATAGTCCCCGGGGGAGCCCGACCCCGGGACGATCGGCACGCTTTCGACTAGGCTCGCCCCTAGCCACGCATCCATTGGCACGGCAGACCGTGGATTGGCGGAGAGGAAGGGAAAGGATAGAGAAGAAAGGAAGGGGCAGGAAAGGAAATGCGGATTGGGGGGGTTACCAGACGCGGAATAAACATTTATAAATCCATATAAATATTTATTCCGATGCGGGAATCGAACCCGCGACCATTGACTCCGCGGGCGGAGGTCCCCGCCACTGAGCCAATCGGTCGGTCAAAGCAAAGCAAAAACAAAGCAAAATTACATAAGCAATTTTTTGTTTATTATACATTATAAGTTAAATAAATGTACATTATAAAGATACTCATAAAAAAGATGTAATACTGCACCTGAACAAACAATTACATTTGTTTTATGGGCAATAAAAGTGATAAACTTCGAAAGAAAAACGTAAATAAAATATTTCAATGTACTTTTACAGTTTACAGTACCTTCTGTACAGTCAACACTCGCTAAATAAATCAAAACTTTAGTATTTTATACTAAAGACACAATTTAATTAAACGAATTTTTCGAAAATGAAAAAATGTTATGAGAAGAAAAAGAAAAAATAAGCGTTTGTAGAAAATAGAATATAAAGGTATCTCTAATATAATTTAAGTACTTTTTGTTTTTTTTTGTATAGGATAGGAAGGCAAACGAACAGGCGTGTCACCTACTCTGGAAAGTGGTTTTTGTGGTTGACTTTACTTTTCATGTATACTAATTCCATAGGTACAAAAAGGCCTAACATTCTTTTGGTCTTCTGAAGTCATACTCTACTACTTTAAATCAAAGGTTATTTTCTTTTAATCTTTGCAAATAAACGTATTTTGTGTCGGCTTAATTCAGTAGTTTAAGAGGAGACTTTGGAACTACTAATGAAATGTAAATAAGAAATTTTGTTAAGTTGAAATTAATTATATTAGTATAATTAATTTCAACTTAACAAAATTTCTCACTTCGGATGCGTGACTTAGTTTTTTTTTTTTTCAAGAATTTTAAAACTATGTGCAGCCATTTACGGATCCATGGAGTATTTTGATGTTATATAATGTACCTACTTATAATAAATCATTAATTTTATTATAAGTAAAAATGACGATCACACTTCTTTATGAATAAAGTAAATTCTTAATTATTATAAGGTAAAGATTGATAAGACATACCGTTTTATTTTACATTCTCAATCAAAACATCGATTTGAATCTTGAAGTATTATAACTTGCAATAATAATCCATCTTGCGGGATTAATGAACGATTGCATTTACTGGATGACAATATTCTTAGGTAGAACATCTGGACAATATGTATTTTACCATTACATAAATAACTAACATTTAAAATTGGATTTTATTGTTGTTGAAATAAAGATCGAAGAGGCAAAATTCTTAGTGAAATGAGCAAGTTTGTAAGAGTATTAGGTAAGTATCGTATCTTAACTTTGGGCCTTGGGCAATAAAAACAAAAAGCATTTAGAGCATTATAAAATTATTTTAAGACACAAAATCGAATATGTTTGTAATTGTATAACATTACCATATTGAACAAAATATTAAATTTAATAAATTATATAATTATTAATATTAATTTATTTCACTAATAATTAGTATTAGTATCTTGCGACCCCAGTATTACACAAAAATATACAAATATAACTTCTGCTCGATAGTTCACTGTGCCCTAACACCTGCACAATCCAAGATCTTATGGAGGCTAACGCTGCAGCTATTACAATGGCGAATTACTGGGCCGAAAAAATACAGGTTGAACCATTGACACGAAAAAAAGAAGTGTATTTTTGCACATGCGAGCAAGTTTTAATAAATATACTAAGCATATTTAGAAAGGCCAGGTCAAGAGTACTGTGACGTGCCTGCCGTTCTTCTTACGGCGACACCCGGGATCTTTAGGGGGTTTTTATCTTCTAAATAAAATTCTTGAAAATTATATTATTTTAATCTTCTTATTTCTTTTTACATTTATATCATGTTCATTATTATACTTTACACTTTTTATACTTTTTAATTTACATTTAATATGTATGCCAAACGGGTGACATGTCTATTTTTATATATAAAAAACGTCAATTGAACTAATCATTTTGTTTTAATAGAATAATATTTCTTTTTAATTTTAAAAACCGAATTTAAAAAGAAATAAAACAATTAGTTTTATTGCATTAGTGATACATTTATTAATGTATCACTACAGTACCCTTAACCAGCCTGACTGAGGCTTGCATGAGGAGAATAATGAGTTTGGAAGAAGCAAGGGAAGTATGCCGAGATCGTAGCAGATTGGAGATCTGTGGTCTCTGCCTACCCCTACGGGAGACAGGCGTGACGATATGTATGTACGTATGAATGTATGTATATTATTTATTTTCTATTTTACACAACTCGACAAGGAATTATTTTAACGAATACTTAAATATGATTTCTATTAATTTATAATAATGTCCCCAGATAATTACATTTTTCACCCATAAATTTACTAGTACCTATAAATCAATTCAAATAAATTTACACTCATTGAATATCTGATGCAAACATTTCAAAAGCGCATGGCGAAAGCATGGCATAAAATTTACATTAAATTAGGAGCCAAATGAGGAGTAGTAATATTCAATTGCGGTTCTTTGACCGATATATTACATAAATGACAAGTTTACTTCTCAGTCTATGGTCGGCAATTTTAAGTTCACAAATACTGCTAATGTCGACGCAAATTAATGGCGTACTACATGATTGATCCATGACCCTTTTGTCGAGTCATTTATTATCAGACTTTATCCACTCATCGCTCTTCCTACGTCCTATACTACATTTTCAAAGACACGGTCTCAACTCCAGTACAACGATAGACGAGTACTAGAAAATATTTTAAAATATATCCAATGTAACCTAATTAAAACGCATATAAGTTAAGAGTCGCATTCGCATACTAAAAATTATCGTATCTTAAATCGTAAAGTCCTACTACTACCTATAATATCCTATATAGTCTGACTAAACAATTCTCCTTACTAATAATATTTATCACTTATGTATTTTTGGTGTGAGGTCGTTTAATGTGACACCATTTTCTTCGTTTGAGTCACGATTGTTAACGAGGGTTACTTTGCGATTGTGAGTTCTTAGAAGTGAACAGAGATTCCAATCGCTCGATTAAAATAATATTTAGAACCTTTTATTATCTAACATCCGTAACTATTTATTTATAATTAGATATTACTTTTGTTTGAATTTCAATTCTGTAATGACCAATCATCAACTTCTTTTTATTTGTTTGAAATAAAATAATAATGTACGTAAGCCTCTATTTTTTAATGAAAATTTAGCACTACATACTTATGAATTTAGTAGGTATGAGTCAACTTCAAACATTCACAGGCACTTGAATGTATTTTGAGTTTCCAGAAATACAGAGATGTCATTGTAATTAAATCAGTGAGGGAAAATGGTCATTTTACATTGATCATTTTTTTAAGTCAATACTAAAGTTTCATAAAAATAAAGGTCACTTTAATTATAATATCGAATGTATTATATAATACATTTACATACAAAAAAATTCTCAACACATTTATTAAAATAAATATTTTATAAAGAAAAGTTATGCTAAGATGGCTTTCTTCTCTCATATAAATATTTTATTTTACTTTGTTTTTCTTGTAATATTAAAGGTATGCAAGCCTTATTAAAAAAAGACCATATATTTCATATGCTTATCATATCAGATATATAGATAGCGTGAATGTATAATAAACGTATAATATTAATTCTGATCACAATATTTAACTTTTTCTTCTCTATCGAAATATATCTAAAAATTTAAATTGGAATTTAAAGTCCTTTTAAAAGACACATTTGCTAAAATTGTATTAAGAAAGTAAATTCTTATATGATAAATTCTTTCACGTAATGTTCGATCAATGGTGCAATGACATTAGGAAACATTCGAGAGACATTCTTTTTATTTAGATTTCGTTTCGTTCACTTACATATTCTCATGTTTAAAGTTACTAATACAAATGGAATTTTAGTTTAGAAATATTGTCGCTAAATTTACATATTATATTACAACAGCAAAAAGTAGAAAATAGTACAAAATATGTTTGCTACTGCCATTTGATTCATTGAAAATCCTAATTTGTTGAAAAATGACGGCGACGTGGTTCGCCACCCGTCACGTCCTGATTCTCACGAGGGCGAAAAGCGACTAATGAAGAGCCGTTTTGCTGCGATGAATGGTAGCAGATGGAGCTCTGTGGTCTCTGCCAACCCCTGCGGGGGTGAAAATATATAAAAAAAAATTTGATTCATATCTCTAACATGAAATAGGGCCAACCTATTTCTTCCTGTGGACGTTATCGGAGGTGGCTAATACGTACCAGTAGATGAGCAGTCGCATCTACTCATAATAGTAATATTAAACTGTGACCCCCAACTTCGTTAAGCTTGCGGATGACGCCATTAACTAATAACTAATTTTCCAGTTTTACAATAACTGTTGAAAGTTGAAATCACATTTTCATTTACATATATATTTATTGTTAATATTTTTAATAATATATTTCTTGACGTATAATTAATAATAAAAAAGTCTAAATAATAATTATTATTTTCTATATAACTGATGTGAAATTTTGATTGAAATCGTGTTGTGCATCCACTCCCTATGATTTTAATCTATCATGTTTATCTTCAAATTCAGGTTCATATTTTGTTATTGTAATCTTTTGTGGTCTACAAATAAACGAAAAATAAATAGAATGAACTTGAAACCAAAAATTAAAAATAAAGCTTCTTACAGTTAAAGATCATGTACGAAAGGTGTCGCACCCAACTGGATTTATAACCAATATCGTAGTACTTCCACGTGCAGTGCGTAGGCATTCCAGAAACTGAAAATAGTCACTAATGCGGCTATTTAAACATAAATTCTCACTTAACTTTTTTTAATTTCTAAAAGCATTGTTTTCTTATCTCTGAGATAAGGTTACACCAATTTAAAATGGTTTTTAGTAATAAATACGTGCAGAAATAATATACAGATTTATGTTGGGGTCTGTACATGTTTCCACATATATATATATATATATATATGTATCTATATATATATATCTATATATATATATATATATATATATATATATATATATATATATATATATATATATATATATATATATATATATATATATATATATATATATATATATATATATATATATATAATAAAATGAAATAATTTTAAAAAATATTAGTAAAATGTCCACATATTCACTGTAGAACCCTAATATAGCATTGTTTCACGAGCTACAACGTGCCTTGTTAGGCTGATGAGCTTTTAAAATCCTTTACATTCCTTTACATGCATCGTGCATAAAAATAGCACTGTGCAAACAGTCTATTTATTTGTTTGGTTCCTTAAATATACGTGAGCTTGCAGTTCAAGTTGAGTAAGCCGCCCACCATATTTACGTATTTAGCCACAATATCGACACCATAATGTTACTTACGTACTATTTAAAACAAAGTTTCAAACATATGTTGACAATATGGTATTTACAGTTTACTTGCATTTCGTTAAAATTAAGGTTAAAGGTTTCTTTAATCTTACACATACGTATATAAACGTCTATATAAAAACCCTTTGCGTATAGTTAGTGTTCAAACTGTCAGCGAAATTATGTGGTGCGCGTGGTCATAAGTACATATACCATGCATACATATCTTTTTAGTTGTCAAAAAAGTTGTTATCATTAAAAAAGAGCACTTGCTGCGTTTTGGACCTATAACTTGTGAATTAAGCGTAAAGAGAGGTGAAAAATATTTTTCATGAGAGGTAAACAAGTAAGCACGTCGCCTAATGGAAAACAATCAACGCATTGCAAAAGTGTTGGTAGCGTTTGGGAAATTTGTATGTACGTTTGTTTATTAAAGGTTTTAATGAAGTAAGTTGTTGTGCAAGTGTTACAAAGCAAAGACAAACATTTTATAGTGTATAATATATTTAAAAAGTAATGCTACGAATGCTGACAACGCTATAAGCTGTGACGTGTACGTATTGGTATATATACGTATACGTATATATATATATATGTATATATATATATATATATATATATATATATATATATATATATATATATACATATATATATATATATATATATACGTAGGTTAGATTTATCGCGATATTAAGCTATTTAGTAGTTTTTAAATATTGGTTTACATTCTTCGATTCGATTCTTAGATTTCATAATAATCAAAAATCAAAATAAATACTCAATATTATAAAGAAATGGGAATGAAACTTGGAAATTAATTAATTGCAGATTCTAAAAATTATCACTTATTCAATATATATCATATATTAAAATATCGTAAAACAATCATTTTCCTAATCAGTACAAACTGTTACTGTACTATACTGTACAAATTCTAAAAGTTTGAATTCACGTCAATCGTTTCATCAAACTGTACTTTTTAAAAGCATATCTTATAAAAAAATCATTTAAGTTAACCATCTTGGTAAAATATAAGAAAACTACCATATATTGATAAATAATTATCGACTCGATAAAAAGCATAATGTGTTATTCTTCATATTTCTTTTTGTATGATAAACAAAGTTCTTGGGAGATATTATTCTACAGATTCAAATGTTTGTGTCAAAATTTCAACATCACATCAGTATTTTTGAAAGCTTCAGAAGGCAATCAAAATCGTTGATCTCCACTACTATAATTAACTGTTATTTTTACACAAGTCAAGCCCTTAATGTGCTTTTGGAAATCTAAGACTCACAGGGCTGCCAGTAATTTTAAGACAATTTAATTTTACTTTTCCTAGACTAGAAAAATGTCTGAGATATATAAATTGTCACTATGTATTGGAAATTCTAATTGAAGGATTATTTTTATCGTTATTTATGAATACATTGTTAAAAAGAATTATATTGCAAATATAATGGATGATTTTTCAATATAATATATATTTAATGGCAATAAAAGGTTAGGGCTATTTAGAACTAAAAATATCAATATCAGTTTTTGAAGACAATCAAAAAATGAAGAAGACATTTAATATTTTTAAGGTAATACCTTAAAATCATTATTTATATTTTATGAAACCAGTTATAACAACGTATTGTATGTACACATATAGAGCGCGTCTCTTTTTTCTACAAAAGTATGCGACACAGGAAGTAAATATTTCCTGGCCTGTAGCTATTTGATTTCTTATAATAAAATGAGTTATAATAATTATTAACATATAAATTTAATCTCTGATGATTGAATATATACTTAAAATACATTTATTTCGTTAATGTCACGATAACCAGTTCACCTTTTAGATCACCTTGATCGTAACTATATGCTTCAAATAATTTGATTTTATGTTAATATTCATTCAATAATTAATAAATGAATATTTAATTGTATCAACCTTCAACGATGGTATTTATTAATAAGCAGCTGTCATTTAGTATTTCGAAATTCAAGAGACAACTGAGAACTGAATTATCAAAATACAAGTGTTTATTTAATAATACGTAACTGTATATAAATAAACTATTATAGTGATAATTATTCCGTAAAACGCCAATCAGAATACATAATTCTGATTGGTGTTTATTATCGGTTCGATAAATCCGTTAATATTATTAAAATAAATGTTAAATATTTATTTCCAGAGGAAACAATTAATGTTATGAGATAACCTAAAAAACGCCACCAGACATCGGAATATCAAGTCCCAGTTGATGCATCCCATGATTTATTCTAATTAGTTTCAGACAAAAAGATAATTAAGTAATTAAATCTATGTGCTTCTTCATTATACTGCTGACAGGCATCAGTTCTCTTAAGCCGAAATAGTTTAGATCGATTAGTAGGCTGGCGGTATTAACCTCAAGGCGGGTTTTTTATTGGATAATAACATAGCGGGCGGTTAGATAAAATTTTACTACAATATTGGATCGAGTTGTTTTCGAAAGGTGAGGCTGTCATGTTTTTTTTTTTTACTTTGCTAGTGATAATTTAATTTTATAAGAAAGTTAACTTTATTTACTAAATTAATTTAATTCACAAGTACGAATATATATACTTGGGTTTTTTTTTTATAAATGGCTTCGAATGGAAGTCATGTATAGCAAAGAAAAAGATCATTTTAAAATATCAAATCATTACAAAAATGTAATAAATATCACATTCACAATTATTTTCACCATAATTTTTTTTAACACTTTGGTACACTATTTCCAAAAACAAATAGAATGACTCGCATTTCTATGACATATAATTTACCATCATATATCATATATCATATACATCTACAGTTTTTGCTGCTGCTTGGCCCTATCACCAATGCTTGATTTAGCTACAAAAGAATAAAGGAGATACAAAAATTGGATCCATTTTGCGCTATTTGAGGTTATTCTTCTGTACAAAGGTACATAAGAGGTATTTAATTACCATTTGAGAGAATATAGACCGTTAACAATTGTATAACAAATATTATAATGTATGTAATAAGAATACAGAATATACATTTATTTTTGAAAATGTTGCTCAATAAACTTAGATTAAATCATAGATTTCTCAAGTTATATCGGGTTGTCACATAAGTTCGTATTTTGGCGCGCACATATTGACGCCTATTGGACGGAAAATATTTAGGTGGAGGGGATGTTTTCGTAACCTTCGTTGTACTGTACACTTGTGGCTACATTTTAGTGTAAAATATATTTAATTTTGCTACTTAGTTTGTAACCTCGTGTACAGTAAAATGGAAGAGCAAAATGAGCATTTTCGGCATATTATGTATTATTTTCGAAAAGGGGAAAACGCAACCCAAGCAGCGAAAAAATATGCAATGTCTACGAGGCATCTGTAGTTACCAATCGCGTCGAAAAAAAGTGATATGCCAGGTTTAGAAGAAGAGAATTTAGCCTGAAAGATTACGAGTGCTGCGGACGGTCTGTAACAACTGACAGAGCCACGATATTGTTTGTGGTGGACGAAAATCCACATTTTACACTGCGTGAGATAACAGATGTCGCGAATGTGTTCCGCATAATTTGAATAAGCGCCAGCTGATGCAACGTATGCTTGTTTGTGATCAGCTCACTAAAAAGAACCAAGAAGAACCATTTCCTCAAAATGGATACTTCTCTTTTTACTTTTCACCCAAAGAAAGTGAAGTTGTGTATTTGGTGAGACGTAAAGGGCGTAGTCTACTATGAGCTGCTACCGAATAATGAGACTGTCAACTCGGTCAAATACTGTGATCAACTTTACAGTCTGAAGACAGCTCTTACACAAAAACGGTCTGCATTGTTTAATAGACGATGAATATATTTACACTATGAAAGTGCGTGATCACATACATCTGTAACCACTGTACAGAAGTTATTATAGAGTTTTCAAGGGATATTCTATCTCACCTTCCATATAGCCCGGCTATCGCACCATCCGATTACCATTCATTCCGCTCACTACAAAATTATCTTAACGAAAAAGAATCACCTCGAGAGTTTTTTCGGGAATAAAAACAAAGCCTTCTGTTAGGATGGCATTATGCAATTGTCTGAACGTTAGGCCAGAAGGATACAAAATAATGGATACTATAGTTAATATTAATAAAAGTTTAGTGAGATTAAAAGTAGTTAGGATAAAATTTAGTTAATACATTATTTCGTTGATCCAGCAGTAATTCCTATTCATTTATAAAATCATTTATTTTTAATGTTAGAATGTTTTTTAATTTATTTTCTTACTACGACGAAGTAAATTATAAAAACTTATATCGTGATTAATATTTATATTAACGCCACCTAGTGTCGTAGCATAGAAGGTGATTGAATACAACTAAGAAGTAAAAGTAAATTCACTACGGGGTCGGGTGTTATCAATCATTGCCGCTAACTGTAAAGTGGCGCTAATGTATATTCGACACCTTCCTTTATTTCTTTTAATATTTCGTAATGTTTAGATATTACTAGAATTCTTGTTTACAATTTTAACTAAGATAATAGCGTTTGTGCTAGGAAAATATGGTTCACAACCATATTTTGGGGGTATAATTTAGAGCATTCTTTGCCAATTGAGCTATTGTTGTTTCTTATATCTATTAAATTATTTATTGCTATTTAATTATTAAACTAAATACATGATTTACAAAAATAACTAGTTAAAATATTTTACAGAATTTTAGTGGAGATAACCAATTTATCGATATCCAGCGAAGAATATTATCTATACACCTTTTTTGTCATTAAGGCCTAATATTAAAGAATTCTATGTTAAATAAATAATACATATTTTAAGAGAGAATGCATTACTCTATTTTCATTCATTCAGTACTTGCTATATTTCAATAGTACAGAAACTAAACAGTAACTATAGAGCAGAAACTAAACCAACACCTATATTAGGTATATAATTTAACAAATATTATGCTTTCCATGTTTATCAGATCAGAGGAAGATAAATCTATTTTACTTTATCCTTTATCCATTTTACATCTCTAAGAAGATTTTGAGATAAGACTGATGCGTGCATACGATAATGTGAAATTTCAAAATATATATAACTTTCACAACAAAATGTTATAGTATAAAACAATGAAGTTTAGGGAAGGTAGTGAAGATTATGGAAGTGTTCTGAAATGAACGTGGACCGACTATTTGTGGCGCAATAGCAGCTGTACGACTTTATGACATAAATTGCATTAAATTGAAACAGAAGTAGGTACTTCCTAGTACACGAAGTTTATATAACGAAGTTAAGCTCTATTGAACCCTCTTTCAACACTTACTGAGCGAAAGGGACTATATAAAATTACATTAGAACATACAATTATTTGCAGAGATAATTTTTTATTAAAGAAGACTAGCAATGTTTTTATTTAATGTTTTTTTAATATAACTAGCATTCTTGTTAATCATTTCAAATAAAATAATAATGATTTTGTTAACAAATGCTTTACATCAATAATTAAACGGAAGATATGAACTCACGATCTTAAATCCAAAGCTCGGTAGTCAACAACTGATCTATCTGTCTGCTTCGATGATGGTATACCCTTTATAAAAAATCAACAAAAATTATTCTGTATTTATAATACATCATTTCCTTTTTACAGTTGGAAGTGTTACATTCGTGTAATACTAATGAAAGTCATCTTATAAATCAAGCCGCAATGTTGCTGTTGATGTATCTTAATAGTAGGAAGGAAAGCGATACTTACTTAATTTGCATAATCCGAGGCCACAAAGCAATTGCTACTTATTTATGTTAACTTGTGCATTCACCATGTCCACAATCCATAAAATTCAAAATTCCACACAAAAATAATTATTAAGTACAGATAAATATACTTTAGCACGTGCTTATTTTAAATTATTGCTAAAGTTGTATCTTCGTAAATGTCATAAAGTGTAATTTTATACCTTAAAACGTAAGCAAATGACAAGTTTAGAAGAACAACTGCTAGAAATTGTAGGCGTTGCACAAGTAGGTATTAGCTGTGAGTTATTGCAAATTTCGTTTGAGTTAATTTATCGCTGTCTACAAATACGTTGTATCAAACAACACGCACGTGTTCAACATCCATATCAATCATAATCATAACCAATAACTATTATTCAAATTTAAGCAACAGTTGATCGTCATTAAATTAAAACATAAATAATTGTAATTAAGAGGGTATTAACTATGTCAATTAAAGGCTGAATTATATAATTGTTTATATGTTTGATCGTTATTCTTACAACCTATTTATATACAATATGTACAACTTCTGGGCACGAGACATTCCCATCGGGCTGGACATCGCTTGGCCATATTGGATTGGCGAGTTATCCAGACTTAGAATAAATACCTGCACACGATACATACCCACATAATTAATCCAATAAGGAGATCGAGCCATTGACTCCAAATGCATCATTAAATACATATTGCATCATTTATTACCACTTAAAATTTTTGATCGGTTTTGACTTTCAACTATCTCGATTAATCCTAGTGACAAAAGAGCTTTTTAGAGAAATATAACACAAATGATTTTATTAAAAAAGAGGTTTAGGTTTATTATAGGTAACCAGTATTCAATTTATATCAAGACCTAATAAGACTTCCAATATTTATGAAATGTTTAATTATACCCGTGTTAACATGAATTAATTCAGAGGGAACGACAGATCTACGCCGTACGGATGACGAAAACTGGATCCATAAAGCGGAAGATTTAGCTAGCTACGCCCGGCAGTGAATTGCTGCATGTTAAAGATAAAGCCAAACAAAATCCTAAAAGGTTTCCTTAGTATTATAATTACCACAATATAAAATATCCTCTTCAAGTCACTACTTAAAGCGTACGTACCAATTTTTTAAACACTCACCTTCTTTCACGGCGTTTTCTTCTAGAAGTGCTCGTTCCCTTGATGGTTCTATAAAGGGTCATCATCTTGGTTTATACACACGGACACACTAGTCACAAAACAAATCAACAAATATTTTGACAATTGTAACGATTACTTTATAGAGCAGGTATTCATTAAAAACTTGCACACCTATCACTACCTATTTGCACGATTATCATATATTTTATTCACTCAGAGTAAACTTCAAACGGGTTTTTCTTTTTTCTACTGCGTAGTAAGATCTGAAAAAGGAATATACATATGTAATTTAAGGTAGCGTTACAAAATATATTACATAATTACCGTGAAATACAAATGCAATTAGTTGACAATACCTAGCTGAGGTTTTTACATTAAAATAAACGTTAATTTTCAGTAGTGTGGTGAATGTTAAGGGCATGTGTTTTATTCAATACGTAATTTTCTTCTCCCTTAAAGTAATATACTTCATGTTACACAATTAGTATTTTATTAATTTTCATTACATAAAGTTAATAAAGTTAAAAAACATGTAAAAATGGCTCCGTTTCACGAATAATCAAGGAAAATTTTATCCATGTTTTATTTCAATTTAATCTAAATTTTCAAACAGTCTGTTCTATTACTTGAACACTTTGAAACCCTTAAACACAAGTTAAAATGATGTAAAATATGAAATGACACATATAATAAACACGTGAACTGTAAATTTAGGAAAGTAATAAAGTTTTCCAGTAATTGAAACATCATTAAACGTTTAAAACATAACAATGTGCAACGGAATTAAAATTCTCATGTCCTATTGTAAGCGGGGTGGTTGTTAATATATATATATATATATATATATATATATATATATATATATATATATATATATATATATATATATATATATATATATATATATATATACATATATATACATATATATACATATATATATATATATATGTATATATATATATATGTATATATATATATATATATATATATATATATATATATATATATATATATATATATATATATATATATAAAATGTCTTGTAAACTGTAAACTGATTTCTTATAAGTACACGTGTGCCCATTCTTGTAAAAATACCGTTGTCACCCATAATTCAACATCTTATCAGCCAACAGTACCTAATATAAGGCACAAGCTAATAACACCTCTACCGTATTATCACAAGGTACACTTGAAATTCCCTTTACAATAGTACCGTAGTTCGAGAAACAGGGCCGTAGGAAATAGTGACCTAACCAGTCTTCTAGCCCACTAACCGAATGCCGATAGTCTGTTGATATTATTCAAACACCATTCGTAGTTATTCTTGGCGTCGCGTGAAAATCGTTTAACTTTTCCACCTTCATTAACTCCCAAAACGCTATTGATTTTTTTTTAACTTTTAATCTCAGTAAAATTATTATTTTTGCATATACCAGTACTTAGTTTCTTAACGCAAATATTATTCACTAGTATCGTCTTCATGACATAGAAAAATCGAATCTCCAATCCAATTTTCTAATCGAATTGATTTTTTTTTTATCTTTCTTTACTTCATATTTTTATTATCATATTGTGTTTTATCAAAAAAAAAATGTTATAATGTTTTATATTTCTTTTCTTAAATTATAGTAATAACTAGAGAAGACTTTAGTTTCCAATAATACAGGGAATCCAAGTATGGAAGAAGAGTCCTGAAAATTCTGATAATAAAGGAAAAATAAATTATTATTATTGTATCTCGTCTACTTAACACTCATCGTCTAACAAAGGAATGTAATAAAAAGTGTATGAATTGGAAACGGGCGTCAAACGATTTTCACTCATAGAATATTCATTCTCTATTAACCGTAGAAACGAGATATGTCAATTAAATCAATCGAGAAAATTAATGTATATTTGTGCAAATCCACCCGTGTGAAAAACAAATTAATAGTATTATTTATGTTTGTCACATCATCCTGCCTTATTGTGTCTAATACTCTAATACTCTGTAAAACAGATATCTTTGTGTCTTTTGTAATGGCAGAAAGAGCAATAAGAGTTAGTAACATTATAACGCTGCTGGAAGAGGGGTGTAGCCAAT
>JASFAT010002388.1:0-80364 GCA_031353405.1 Baronia brevicornis | reverse complement strand
CAAATTTTAATAGTTCTTATAATGTTTTAATCTGTATAAATATGCACATCCTTTATTGTTACCCAGAGCCATGAAACCACTATTTGGGGAAAAATTTACAAAATCTACATGGTGCAAATTAGTTTGATTTGGAAAATTGCAAAAGACATGGTATGAAGGTAAATGCACAAGTTTAACAGCATTTGGATAGTATCCTGAAGACACAGCTAATATTTCAGTAGTTGCATTGAATCTTATGTTTGTAATCTTGGTTGTTAAGTTAGAAATTGTTTTCAATGGAGATGGATTGAGGGTATTTAGATGAGCAGTCTCATAAACATTGACAATACCTTCTGCACTTCCTGTTGCTAACAATCTTCCACATAAACTAGCTGTTATTTGTGATGCTATCACACAACCTTGGTCATAAAATTTCTGAATTGCCTTGAAAGTAGATAAATCCCAAATGGTGATTACACCTTGAATTCCATAACAGTATAATTGTTCACAAGTAATGCTGAAAGTTATAGATTCTACATTACTATTATGCTTCAATGATCTTAATAGTTCTTTGGACTTGGCACATATGATATATACTTCATCAAAACCATCACAAGTAGCAAGGTATTTCCCATTTGACGATAACTGAAATATTTTAGGCCTCTTTACAATTTTCGGTAGTTGTACTAAAGTAGGTTCAGCTTTAACTAAATCATAAACACAATAGCTGTGATTTAATTTAGATGCAATAAAGGCTTGAGCACCATCAGGTGTAAAATGAACTGCAGTTACTTTCCATTTTTTCAATTTAAAACTATGTAATTTATTGTTCACGTCTCCTCCAATTGTAAACAATGAAACAACACCAGATTGTCCTGCTACTAAGGCAACACTCATTTTTGGATGAAATTCAACACAAGATATAATGGGACCTTCATTGCCAGTTTCACTATTTATCTTAGGAAACTTTTTGACCTCTAACACATCTTTTTTAAGACCAGATAATTTCTGCTTTTTTAAGTGGCCAACAGTTCTCAGTAGTTCGTCATCTTCTTCATCTTCTAATTTTACTTTTTTATTAAGTCTTGCCCAACTAGGTGTACCCATTAATATTTCATATTTCTGTTTAAGTTTATCAGCATATAAGGTATTTTCCTTCGAGCTGGGAGCAATAGTGGCAATGAGCTGTTCATCATCTTCATCACACCATACAGGCTTGTAATCATCATCTATGACAATCTCTGCTTGACCACATAATGAGAGCTTGTCTGTGAAGTTTTTAGATTTGTTGAAGAGTAGTGATGATAACCTTAAAACAATAATGCAAAATTATAACATTTTTAGATAGATATATTCTTTATTGTACACCAAACACAAAGTTATAGAATTGCTTATGGATATTATCTTTGTTTATTAATATTTTTTTATATACAGAATGTCCCAGAACTCAATGTCAAGCCAAAACAGGTGACAGGATTGATTGTAACCATCATAAGAAAAATCGGAAAAAAATCTATCTGAAGATCTTAAAATTAAGAACCTACCAAGAGCTTGTGCAAATAAAAACATTTTAACTGAGTAAAATGGGTTAGCAAAAATTGGGTTACTTGAGGTTTTTATTTTTTTACTGGTTTTTTTTAGTATGAAAATAACAAGTATTGTACCATTTTACAATCCCGATTAAATGGGCCAACTTTTAATGGCAATTGCCAAGGCACTCTAGTACTTTTTTTTAAAGGAGGGCCTTTCAAAGTTGACAAATTTTGAAAATTTTAAATTCATAGTTTAACAAATAGTCTTAATTCTAGGAAACTTGGAGCAATTGTGTCATCATTTTTTACTGTGATTCTAGAAATGTTATTTAGGGTTATGGTTCCAAAGTTTAAATGAACAAAAATAAAAATTAACCGCAATAACTGAAAAATGATTACAGTTTGACCAAATGGAGAAAAAAAATGGATCTATCAAATAAGAATGCAAATACAAACAGAGTTTATCTATAACTTTGAGCTTTATATAGGAATAAAGTAATCAGAATATTTGAACTGGCTAACTTTAATGATTAATATCCATGTCGTTTGTCCAATTGTATCTGGAATTCTTTTAAAATCCATTATAACTCTGCTTAAAACAAAAAAGTTTTTTCTTTCTTACTCAGTTAGATATACCTGCGCAGTGCAAAGTAAAGCATGATTATAGAAAGGTGCAAAAGAAATATGTTGCTTGAGCACCACTAAGAGGATAACTAGGCAGCGATTTAAGGTTATTACCAGTAAATATATTTTTATACATACTTAGACTCTTGTTCATCCAAAATTGATGATTTTCGCTTCATTTTAGATACGATTTAAATGATTTATTTCGTATAATGTTATTGTCTTTACACTAGTCCTCTCTGTTTATTTAATAAAACCTGTAAATAAGCTTTAGAGACAAGAAAAAAATCTGAGGTCGTGGTTTAATTCTTAAACATTCTCTTTTTATTATATTTCTTAGGTCAAAAACTGGACTACTTGTTTTATTGAAGCAAATTTATATAGCCAAATTAATAATTAAACATATGCTCTAATAACCTGGTGATATCTTTTAAAAAAAAACATGCAGAATGACATTACTATTAGTTATAGTGTACAATCTATGGACATTACATTAATGACTTATTTTATATTTGTTATCTGTAACCAAAACAAAGACTTCATGTACATTCAATATTAACGTGGTATTGCCAGACCTCTTATTTATTTTACATACACTTACTCTGTACAAATCATGAACGTTCTCAAGTACCTTAAATAAAATAAATATTATTATTTTATATGAATAAATAGAAGTGTCTTTAAATGAATAAATAGAATTGTCTGTAATTTTATTGATGCTGCTCGTATTAGTTTAATATGAATAACCTTTTTGATCTATTTTTTTTTTACTCTATTTTGTGTGAAATACTCAAATAAAGATTTAGAAAGTACACTATTCTAAGTTTACAAATGCGATGTGATGTGATAATATGATTTTACCACATAATTTATATATCTAATATGATTATAAAAATAATCTATATTAAAATAAATTGTATACTATACAGTAGTGTAATACAGTTTTTTTTGATTTGTCAAATTTGAAACGTCGAAATTTTCTGCTTTGTTCCTATATTAGACTAGTAGTCGGTAAAACAGTGTAGGAAGACTTGTCAAATAGTTCACAATTAGATTGATAGATCGAGCCAGCTTCAACTCAGTACAGATTTCTGATTTATTGTCTCTTTCTCTCACTTTCTCATTGTTTTCTGATTCGAAAATTGACCCTTAAGAAATTGGACGTAGGTAGTTTCTCCAAATATAATAATTATAGCCAATCACGAAGTATGTAGACTAAAATCCCAATGATATTATTGGTTATTCGTACAATCCAAAGTAGCATTACCGATAATAATATAACCCTACCGATCTCAAAGAGTACATATGAATGCTTTAAAGAAATAGTTATCACAGTCTATAATTATTGGTCGTATATTATATCTCAGGGTCTTTCGTTTCGTTGTTCGTAATGTTCGTTCGTATCTGTAGTGTCATTTCATAAGCTTCGCTTTGCGAGTAAGAGAAGATTAATAATAAATTTTAAGAAATAAGTGCTTACAAAAACAATGCATTGCAAATGTTTTTATGGTATTACTTAGTGTAGTAGTAGTATCTTAGTGTTAGTGACGAATTTCGGTGCTGAAAATGAAGGAAGCGTTTTTTCTGTGACCTTTTTCCATTTGAAGTGTCAATATGGATCCTAGTGGAATGAAAAATACAGTAGCATAAGATAGTGGCTACCTGTTTTATGGAGTGGTTTCACAATGGAGCCGAAAAGGGCTCCGCCATAAAATTATTTAAACCCTTATTTATATAACCCGTCATAAAGTCATTAAAGTTACTATTCATGAGATCTGTATATAAAAAGTGTTCGGTCGAGGATGGTGCAGTGGTCAGAAATAATAGTGAGGCCGCGAAGCAATGATAGGAGGGCGGATAGAGATGCGAGGTGGAATATCATCGCCACCGTCGGTGGATCGTTGTTGGTGGCGTTCAGCTAGTGAGCAGCTGGCTTGTGTGGAGTGTGATGTGTGTGCGCGATGTCAGGCAAGTCCGCGAGTGTGGCCGCGTCGCGAGCGGGCGTGGCGACGGGCGCGCCGCGCGTGCTTCTGTACGTCGCGGAGCGCCAGCTAGAGCCCGCCGCCGCGGGCCCAGAACCGCCGCCGGCTCCACAGCCACCCTTTGATGCGCTCTACCTCCACGACAATATATCACAAGTCTCTGTTTCTCGAAACACATTATACAAAGCTCAATCAGACCAGAATGATCAGAGAAACCATCCCAGCACAATATTTTACAAGCATTTAAATGATAATGACGGTAAATTAAGCTCATTTGGAGTTGTAGATAATTCTGTGTCTCAGAGAACTGACTTTTTTCCTGCTTCACAGCAATTTTCAAAAGAAACTTTGAAAATTGAAGATAAAGCAAATGACAGGCTAAATAATGTAAGTTCTAAAAGAGATTGTGCTGATGTAGTCTCAGTGTTTAGTGATGTAGAGACATTCCATACTCATGTTCCTGTAGAAACATGTGAAGTTACAACATATCAAGCAAGATGCCCTGTGAGCTCAGATAATAATATGCCCCCCTTAGTACCAGTCACCCTCCGTCAAACACAAAATCACTTTCAAGAAAGTGTGGCTGTGCAAGGTGATAGTGATGGCACAAACTGTAGTGATAAGGATATATCATTGAGCAAAGGCTATGTGAACTATCAGTTTTTAGAACACAGTGCATCACATCAGTCTATTGTGAATCAGAGCATAAATATACTGAATCAGCAGGTTGGTGTAAATAGGACAATAGTAAGTGAAGGAGAAAGTGGAGTTCCACCGCAGCTGGTGCGTACAGCTGATGGTGTGGTACTCGCAGTGCTGCCATCATCTGTCTTACCTCCCTCTGCTGAGAATCCTGAATTTAGAACTGCACAGAGTGAATTTACACAGACTATTATTGTGCCCTTAGGGTGGAGAAGAATTGTAAGTGGAGCTTCAGTCTTGTATATAAGGTATGTATTCATTTGTACATTACATAAATTTAAGTATATTTTAAAAAGTGTTTATGTAAATCTAAAATTTTTTTATCATAAGCAAATTATGGTTATAGGTTTTAAAGTAAGTTAATAAAGTTTGACTTACACATGCAATATGCAAATTTTCTCTTATAACTGCCTGTGTCTTAATTCAATTTAATAAATTGACAGTCATATAATTTTGATGTTGTTTGCATATTTAAGGAATCCAAATTTGAGTAATGACTGAATTGAAAGATCTTAGCTCGTGGCTGCCTAGTGAGACCTACTATGTCCATCCAAAGTCACCTGTAAATTGTCATAAATAAAATAAAACAAATTTAAATGAAAAACATACATAGTGGATACTCATTATCCTACAGCAGGCCATATGAACATAAATAAGTCTTCCACTTCTGATTCTTGGCTACATGCATCTAGTTTCTACCAGCTGCCCCATGTCACATAACTAAGCTATTGGGAATCATACACTAAATATGTCAAGGTTTGGTTTTCTACTCCAATTAATCAACTACATCAGTTGTCAGTTCTGCTCTAAATGTGACCAGACCATTACCACTTCAGTGGATATATTGAATCAATTAAAATTTACCAAATGTGGAAATAACATATATATTTTTCAGAAATTTCAACTATAAAAAAATTTAAAAGAAAAACCAAGAATAACTAACAAATTTTAACTAAGTTGTTCACCTTAGGAAAGGCCTAATTCCCTCAGTGGACTGCTGTATGCAGCTGATGATGATGCTATATTCATCGGCAATTTATAAAAATGAAAATTTCAAATTTACTAGTCACAACTCTGGAAAAAGAGGACACAAAATCTGTCATTATATATAGCAATCCTTTTAAAAAAATCATTGAATAACTTTGCAAGTTATTAGATTTCATTACAATACTAAATTATTTTTCAATAATTGTAACTATGCTCTGAATTGGATTCAGTAAAATACCAATTCAGGATTTTATTATAGGTTTAGGATTTATTTTCTTCAATATCTATAAGAGTTTCCTTATAATTCTTCAGCCCTTTTTTTTAAGTTCTCTGGTGAGTCATCAGTTTCTAGCTACATACCTTTTTCTTAAGGGATTTACTAAACAGTGTTTACCATAATTAAGTTAATTACATCCTAAAAAATGATTCAACACAAGTGCAATGTCCTTTGTGGTTATCTTTTAATCTCCTCAATAATCACAAACATAAGTCAGGATTTATTTATCACAGACTCATATTTTTAATTATTTTAGTTTGTTTAGTTTTAGTTGTATTAGTTTATTTAGTTTGTGGGTCAACAAGGAAAATCTAGATTTATGTGAGTCATTGTTTATCGAATGTCTTTCGAAGTTTAGAATAGATTTCTTTCGATTCAAATGACTATACGGTTTTAAAATGGAATGTTTCATTTTAACATTGTTGTGACTAAGAGTCGGAAAGTTCTTGACGATGTATAATCTTAAATTATCCTTATGAAGTATAAGCAATTAAAAAAAAAAATAGTAAAAGTTAGGTTAGACAAGTATTCAACTAATTTAGTATTTAAAAGGTTTACATTCATTCACATAGTAGGAAATATATAACTCATAAAATGGTTTCTTTACATCAAATTCTTAAATAGTGTTCGTGTTATTGTTATTCCATTAGAAAGGGCAATAAGTAGGAGAGCAACTAACATGTTAAGTTAGCTATTAATAAATAAGAATCAACATATGTAGTTAATCGGTAATGAAGTATCGGGGGAGCGTGGATGCGAGCGAACACCGCAGATCGTGCGTTTACGTTAAATCAATCCGGCACAAGTGGACAAACCAGTCAGGCAGCTGTGCGGACGTAGCTCTTGGCGCAAGCGATAGGAGATACAGTTCAATATTTTAACCAAAATTATTTAGGCAACTCGGGGGCCTCCGAATCCCGAATACTTCTCAAGACGTGAAAGGACCCCAGGACCAACAACGCCATTCCACACACAAAAAATACATTGATTTGAATATTAAATATTGACTTACAACCTCAAAAAGCAATAAAGTACAGACAAACGGATATGGAACAATAGACGGGTAGATTATGAATAAAATCATTATCAGGAATATATATACAGCCGTAATATTGCGCTGCTAGATATAAGCCTCCATTAAATAATTGAGGAGAGTTGCGGTAATCTAATACCTACGCCTGGTGGGCGGATTGGGGATCGCTGATTGAGTTTTATTATTCAGGTAGACGCTGGTGCTCATCTGCTGGTATTTGCTTCCGTAGTCACTTTGTACGACACTTATGGGAAGAAATGGAGAGGCAGCCTGTTGTGTCTATAGTTCTCGATTACATGCAATTATATATATTATTATAACCATTACAGTAACGCGTTAAAAATGCCTAAAAGTTACATAAACATTAAAACTATATAAATGAAAAATTTACATACTACTTGATCGTGTCAATATTTGTAAAGGTTTATCAATTTTGGCGCATTATTTAATTATTTTAAAATCTAAATAACATTATGTAAAATCTAAAATTCCTTTGAAAGCTTTCTTAAATTTTTTACAATTAATCCAGACTGACAAAAATTTTAGAATCGAGTTTTTGTGTTTTGATATCGCTTTAATAACAGGACATTTTAATTTTGTTTCTATGTCTTTACATTTATGCATCTATAGCACCTGCCCTGGACGTAATTTTATGTTTAAAAAGTATATTTGGTTAAGGCGCATATTATCTAGGGCGCGTTGTACTATTGACAATATCTTTAAGCTATGATTAAAAATAATTAAAAAAAAAAACAAAAACTTTAACTCAAAATTAATAAAAAAATCACATAACAATTTTAGTGGCAGAAATTAAAAATTGTTATGTGGATTTTTTTATTAATCGAAAAAATCTTAAATCTCGAACTGTATTTATTAATTGATTTTATATAGCTTATTAAAAAAACAGTAACACATTGTATAATAGCTCATATGTCATATAAATAGAATTAGAATCTGTACTCACTCCAGATTCTTGTAACTGGTGGGAGAGCGTATTGAAGTACGGTATGTGTTCGCTAACTCTGCTACGATTACGTGATTACGTGACTGTACTTCCCGAGATTAAAATCAAGTGGTAATGGTATCTATTTTTTTATTAATTTTAATCATATATTATTTTCTGTAACATTCAGTATCAAACTTTAATAATACACTTCTAGAGGTAAATATTTCGAGAAAAAGACTTGCAATAATGTCTATTTTGGAAAAACTGGTTGGTGGTCGCAGTATCAAATATATCTCCAATGTATTATTTCTGAAGTATTTATTATTTTATGAAAACAATGACTTGTTCACTTAATAATTTCAAGGA
Organism: Baronia brevicornis; assembly: GCA_031353405.1. Taxonomy (NCBI): domain Eukaryota; kingdom Metazoa; phylum Arthropoda; class Insecta; order Lepidoptera; family Papilionidae; genus Baronia; species Baronia brevicornis. The sequence continues at coordinate 71,936 of JASFAT010002388.1, read as the reverse complement.
AGCTCGGTTATATTGTGTTCATTAGCGCGCTGCTGTTAATACATAAACGAATGTAATTCGATTATCAACTCATACTATTTTGGTTAAAAGTAACTAAAGCTTTTCGCCGGTATTAGGAAATGCATTAATCAAACATGAAACCTTATTAGCAACAACTGCTGGAAAAAAAATGTTTTGTAGAGGAATAACAATTGCAGAATTTACAAATTTGAGCGGGTATCATTAAATACTAGTGAGGTTAAAGAGAATTGTGGAGAAAGTTCTGTTCCTTGGTACTTTCGTAGGCGTAAGAACCCAAAAGTACATTTTGTGTTAAAGTTTATCGTATTCAATCTTATTATTATTGGTTTACGATCTAGTACTTAGTAGGTACATAATTTTTGTGATTGTATTTTATATTATTTTGAAAATCATCAAAGATATCAGTTGTGTTCAAATTTCAAATAATTTTTTAGGCAAGTTAAAGGAATATTAACTGTTGTTTAAACTAAATATATTTATATTAATAAAATAATAATTATTTGATAAAATTAAAATAATTTAGTTTATTATATATTATAAATCCTTACATACAGTGAACCCAGAATAGTTTTTTGCACTACCTGTACTACATTCATCAAAGGAAGCATTAAATTAAAAAATATCATTTGATATTAAGTACGTCCTTGTTTGGTAATCATGGAAATATGCCTTACTTCATGTACACATATTTTGTTGTTATTGTGAATCTTCAAAGTTCGATTTTAGGAGTAGCTAAGGGCGTAAGCTAACATGAAAATGTATACTCAGATATAAATATATAGGTACAAATGTGGCAATGCATATATAATAAATAAAAGTTTCATTAATTTAATTCATTAATTACTAAGATTTTGAAGTTTATACGAATACTCACATAAGTTTTTTTAAGATTCAAGTAAAATTTTCATAAGCAAAATGTTTTCTCCATTGTTTATTTGTAAAACTTTTTAAGATTTAGAAAGTTTGTCGTTGGGTATTAACTGGGTTCGATAAAAAAAAAAAATAAAAGGATTGTTGAAAACTTCAGAAGTCTTTTATAACGTCCCTATTCTAGAGAACTAAAACTTTATTTTAGAATTTTATTTATGATACGGTAAGCTTTATTATTTGATTAAGTATCGTAAATTGCAATCGTAAATAACCTGATTGATAGGAGACGAAGACAAAGTCGGGCCAAGGGCTAAGCTCCCGCTTTTGGAGTTAATGGTCGCAAGTTCTATTCCGCATCGTGATAAATACATGTATTTATGTACTTGAAAAAACACCTGTAGGTTTTTTCTGTGCTGTAGGGAGTCTGTGGGTTATTGTTCATTCCTTCAGAATGAGAAGGCCGGTGCTCAACAGTTAGTGGGATTTATATAGGCTATGAAAAAACAACCTGTACCCGTCCGTTGTTGCTTAGAGATTTCTCACATTCTGGGAGGATTTGCTCCACGTTGGGCAGATGAATTTGCGATTATAGATTCAGGTATCTCACATTGGTACCACTGCTGCCTATTATTGATTAATGGCGATTACTGGCTTGCATTATAGTATGGTTATAGAGCTAGAGAAAAAAAGATATGGTTGGCAGGTATGGTTATCCTTATATGTATGTTTTAACATAGAATACCGAAAGAAAGAATAGGAACAGAGTAAATTGAATAGAGGCTGTAATGTCCATCAAGTACGGGACAAGACACGTGAGTTACAGTTTTGTTGGGCGCGGCATTGTGCTGCCAATGACAGATAAGAGCGACGTAATGAAGACTAGCTAGCAACAATGGAAGCTCCCTAGAAGACACCGCTCCCGCCGCCTTTGGGTAATGAAATGATAATGCTTTACATTAGAAATACTTGTTTCATCGCTTCGTTTAAGAAATTAACACACGTCTTACAAAGCTAAAATAAGTATTTATATGCATAGATAACACGAACGATCAATTCGAGTCTATGCTTTTACACCTCACTTTTAATTAGATTTCTTTACGAACTTCAAAAAATATGTATATATATATATATATATATATATATATATATATATATATATATATATATATATATATATATATATATATATATATATATTGACTTGAACATACAATTGAACGAACGGACAGCAATGAGATATACAGTTAATTTTCATTCTTTTGTAAACGATGCACAGCTGACCGACAGACAAAGAAAAAGCCGAACTTGGTTCGGCCTTCTCTTTATTGCCCATTGCCCAACTAATTTACGGCTGACGACACAAAAAGCGAAGCCTACGTGAATACTTTCGAAATTTGGGTAAAGAAACTGCCGAATATCTTTGGTCCCCTTTGTGAAGGGTTGCATAATGTTGGAATCTGTATTGAATACCCATATGGACTGTCGATTGTTTCGACGGATGCGATGGGCGTCAACGGGCATTCTGATCCGATTTACAATTCGTTCCGACTTTCTTAACAATGTCCACAATGGACTGTATGCGTAGATTCTTTGCGTCACCACCACCCGTCGTGCAAAATTCTTTGACGTATAACTTTTAAATATAACGTTCGTGTTTCACTTTATCAAATACTTACTTCGTTATTTCGATTTTGTATTGCATTTGCCTTTATTGTTTCAGTTTATGTATGAATTAACATTTAATTGCTAATATTATTATTGATTATACTGTGAACACTGTTAAAAAATGAATGTTTTGTTCGGATGTGAATTAGATATGTATTTTACTTTTCATTATCTTGTTTTCTTCAGTATATAAAAGTGTCGAATCAGACTTTTTTTCTTTTACTAAAGAGAAATATGATCTCTACCTGCGGTTGGAAGTCCGTAAAACTTTACAATGTCTCTAATTTGAGATTTATAGTCGAACCCGTAGCGAACGGCTATTGTGAAATACAATACCGCTTGTAAAACAAAGAAATGGTCATAAGTAACTCTTAAGATTTCAATTAAATATATTATCGTCGCTAAATATATTATGGCCGCTATTTTTCCTTAACCTCTTTTTTAATGGAAATCAAAACCTCGGATTTCAAAGCATTTCCTTTTTCCTCTTATCTTTAATCAACTCAACTCAGTCGGTCGAAATAACTCCGGTTTTTAAGCAATGATTAAATTGTTTAACATCTTGGAACCTGGGAATGAAAAAGTGAATTGATTCCACAGTAGCAACTGCGTATATCGTGATGACTGCTTTTATGATTATTTGATGTAATACAATTTTCGTAGGTCCTGTTAATTATGTAAAATATTTCTTGGCTTCATATTTGTATTTTTATTTGTGTGGTAGATCGTGCCATAATTGATAGCGCCGTTCATGGCAAAAAACTACGCTTGAATCGCACGGTGGTGCACTGCAAGCCATTCGGGTGATGGGGATAAAACCTATTTTTATGGCGTGGGATCTGATACTGTGTAACTGTGCGGCTGGTACGAGATCGGACAACTTCTCAAAACATTTGCTGTTATAAATTTGTTATAGTACACAGAGATCCATCTCTGGGTACAGATAATGGCTCGAGACTATTTGAAATCCGTTGGATGCCGTTAAATGCCGTTAAATGAAAGGAGTTGGTACTTAGGAGCTCCAGTCCAGAGATGAGAAAAGTACTTCATATGTTGCTGCACTTATATTTTGATTATGTGATAGTTATATTCATATTGAATATGCTGATTGCAGTAAATAACAGTTCTGTATGAGTAATTACAGTTTTCATTGACTTTACAAAGATTTATTTTTAATGCTAATGACATGAGTAAATCACATAGTTTGCAGTTTCTAAGGAGATGTCATCCCTAAACTTACAGATTTTCATTTTGCAAAACTGCAGATATACAAATAATTGTAAGTGTTTAAAAGAAATGTTTAATAATTCTTTAAAAAATATGTCTTATCATTTGGACGGAGCACGTGTAAATGCACGTGTAAGCAAGCTTAATTTTTTTATTTGTGGGGATATCAAACTATCTTAAAGGCTTCTTTTAAAGTTATAGTCTGTTTTGTATTGCATATATACATAATGTATTAGTTTTATAAATTGTTTTAAAAATTTTATCGTATTTAAATTATTTTACTGACATTATTTGTTGACAGATATATAGAGTTATTTATTGTTTTACGGATCATATTTAGTATTCTTAAAATAATTAAAATTTAAACGTTACCTAAATAACAAAAATTTAAATGTTATTAGGTGTACAAATAAGTTTCCGCGGTTTTTTATAAAAAATTAGGAATTTATTGTAAAGGAAAAGTACATTACGTTTTATTCAAAGTATTTTCCATCATTTGCCACTACTTTTCCCCATCTTTCTGGCAACATTCGGATACCCCGTCGAAAAAACTCTTCATCTTTTGACGCTATCCACAAATCTACCCAATTTTTGGTGTCTTCATATGATGTGAAGCGCTGCTCAGACAGACCATGTGCCATCGACCGGAACAGGTGATAATCAGAAGGGGCTAAGTCTGGTGAATACGGCGGGTGGGGTAAAACTTCCCAGTTGAGTGTTTCCAAGTATGTTTTTACCGGCGCCGCAACATGTGGACGAGCATTATCGTGTAAAAGAATAATTTTGTCGTGTCTGGAGTAGTAATGGGCGCGTTTTTCCTTAAGTGCCCGACTCAATCTCATCAATTGTGTTCGGTAGAGAGCTCCAGTAATGGTTTCGCTTGGTTTCAGCAATTCATAATACACGACACCAAGCTGATCCCACCAAATACACAGCATGAGTTTTTTTCCATGAATATTCGGCTTAGCTGTCGATGTTGATGGTTCGCCGGGCTTAACCCATGACTTTCTCTTCTTTGGATTATCGTAGTGAATCCATTTTTCGTCACCAGTGACTATACGATGCAAAAAACTCTTTTTTTTATTCCTGGCAAGCAGCATTTCACTCATGCATAATCGGCGTTCAACGTCTCTCGGCTTTAGTTCATATGGAACCCAATTTCCTTGTTTTTGAATCATTCCTAACGATTTTAAACGATGTGAAATTGCTTGTTGAGTCACTTGTAGAGTAAGTGCAAGTTCTTTTTGCAGTTTGGGACGAATCTTCCTCAATAGTACTTCTAATTCCATGTCTTCGTACACTTTCGCCTTCCACTGCGTTCTTGTCTTTAACGTCAAACTCACCGTTCTTAAACTTTTTGAAACCATTCCTGACAACTTCTCTCACTTAAAGCAGCTTCACCATATGCTTCTAGAAGCAATCGATGCGCCTCAGCTGCAGATTTTTTCACATTGAAGAAGTAAATCAAAAGTTCCCGCAAATGAATGCTTATTCGGAATAAAACTTGACATTTTTGCACGAAAAAAACTACGTGATGCTGATACGGAATCACTAGTACTTTAAGGTTATGGTGTTGCCAGATGACTAAACTTGGGATATTACGTTTTACATCTGACAATTTCTCCATAACCTTCTGGTGGGGCCATCTTATCAATAATATAATCAATAATAAAACCGTATCGTCTCTTTGTATTAGGTGTACAAATAAGTTTCCGCGGTTTGTCAAAAGATGGCCCCACCAGAAGGTTATGGAGAAATTGTCAGATGTAAAACGTAATATCCCAAGTTTAGTCATCTGGCAACACCATAACCTTAAAGTACTAGTGATTCCGTATCAGCATCACGTAATTTTTTTCGTGCAAAAATGTCAAGTTTTATTCCGAATAAGCATCATTTGCGGGAACTTTTGATTTACTTCTTAATGTGAAAAAATCTGCAGCTGAGGCGCATCGATTGCTTCTAGAAGCATATGGTGAAGCTGCTTTAAGTGAGAGAAGTTGTCAGGAATGGTTTCAAAAGTTTAAGAACGGTGAGTTTGACGTTAAAGACAAAGAACGCAGTGGAAGGCCGAAAGTGTACGAAGACATGGAATTAGAAGTACTATTGGAGGAAGATTCGTCCCAAACGCAAAAAGAACTTGCACTTACTCTACAAGTGACTCAACAAGCAATTTCACATCGTTTAAAATCGTTAGGAATGATTCAAAAACAAGGAAATTGGGTTCCATATGAACTAAAGCCGAGAGACGTTGAACGCCGATTATGCATGAGTGAAATGCTGCTTGCCAGGAATAAAAAAGAGTTTTTTGCATCGTATAGTCACTGGTGACGAAAAATGGATTCACTACGATAATCCAAAGAAGAGAAAGTCATGGGTTAAGCCCGGCGAACCATCAACATCGACAGCTAAGCCGAATATTCATGGAAAAAAACTCATGCTGTGTATTTGGTGGGATCAGCTTGGTGTCGTGTATTATGAATTGCTGAAACCAAGCGAAACCATTACTGGAGCTCTCTACCGAACACAATTGATGAGATTGAGTCGGGCACTTAAGGAAAAACGCGCCCATTACTACTCCAGACACGACAAAATTATTCTTTTACACGATAATGCTCGTCCACATGTTGCGGCGCCGGTAAAAACATACTTGGAAACACTCAACTGGGAAGTTTTACCCCACCCGCCGTATTCACCAGACTTAGCCCCTTCTGATTATCACCTGTTCCGGTCGATGGCACATGGTCTGTCTGAGCAGCGCTTCACATCATATGAAGACACCAAAAATTGGGTAGATTTGTGGATAGCGTCAAAAGATGAAGAGTTTTTTCGACGGGGTATCCGAATGTTGCCAGAAAGATGGGGAAAAGTAGTGGCAAATGATGGAAAATACTTTGAATAAAACGTAATGTACTTTTCCTTTACAATAAATTCCTAATTTTTTATAAAAAACCGCGGAAACTTATTTGTACACCTAATACTTTTTGTTTACTTTAAAATAAATGTACTTCGTTGCATTCGTTCAGAATAAGAAGGACTGGAGAGCAACCAATTTTGAGGAGTAACTTCAAGTCATTATCTGCTTGCGGAAGTCCACTGCTGGGTATAGGCCTGCCTCAAGGCGTGTCACCTAGTTCGATCTTCAGTTAAACGCATTTTTCTGCCAGCCACCCTGCGCTAATCGTCGTTCTAAGAACAACCTTCGTTGCCAACATGTGGTCGTCATCTTTCTCCCCAGTCTGCATCTTGCTTGCGGAGGTCTGAAGAAGTTGCAATGGTCCTATGGCTAACGACGCCGTTCCACAAAAAAAATGAATCACATTATGTACGACACAAATTAAATTATGTTGCCATCGTCTTAACAAGAGATTATGTTAAGGATCATTAGTATTACAGTCAAATATAACAAGTTTGATCTTTCGAAACGTAAAATCATACGCGCGTTGACCTCCGCCGTCCCGATGCGGAAATAATACGGATTACGTAAGCGGAGTCGAAGTTTTTTTATTGCTCCATTAAATGAGGCACACCGCCCACGCCGGGTGGAGAATGTCTTAACAAATAAACGGGTAGCGATCGTGTTCCGGACGTTTGTCTTTTGTTAATTGCGAAATATAAGGTGTGAGAGCTCTCGACGACTTCTGTTAATGAGTTTATGACGTTGAATAATGACTACGATATGAATTAAGTAATTGTTGGGCAATGCTCTTGTCCTTTTTTATTAGAAGATTTAGCTTCAAGTCATAGTATTAGGTCAGCAACTAAGTAATTGCCGATTTCTTCAATGAATTAATAAAAATACTAATAATATAAATTATAATTATAAAAAACTTTCAATGATGATGAATCATTTTCAAGAATAGATTTATTTTATTTAATACTTTATTGTACACATAAAAGACGACATACAATAATTAAAAGGAACGAAGATGTACAAGGGCGAGTTTTACTCAAAATTGAGTTTTCTTCCAGCAAACCCAGGAGTGAAAGAGGGATAAGATAAGCTGTGAGGATAGAAATAAGTGTACAACAACAAAATATAATAATAATATACATAGCAATACATACTATATAAAACCATACAATATAGACCATAACCATACACATAGATCATTAGGTATTTAATTGATTCCATTAATCCAGCACAAAGTTTCCTTAGTGTTAATAAATATTAGACCCTAAGGTCTTACAACAATAAATATTATAACTGATTTGCTTGTTTAAATCTGCCCGAGGTACGATCAGGCAAATGGTAATTTATAATTTGTCAAGGCCATTTGGTTCGCTTGACGTAAAATTACAAAAACATTATGTAAAACGGAGAACAAGTTATTTCTTTGTGCATGTGACGCTACCGTTAATCTTTTCATTGTAACATAGCCTGATAAATAAACACTCAACGATGTCAAATTGCGTACATCTAGGGTGACCACCTTTAGTTATAAATTAAGGACATAGATGTTTCCGATGTTTAAATGCTATAAAAAGGGTTCCTCTTTCATTAATATCACTATAAATTGTCCCTCAGTATTTCATCAATCCTATTTTGACTACCTTACCTTACTAAGTCTGTGTAGTTTAGTAAATTGCAAATATAGTGCATTTATTTTGATATAATTTTTATTGAAAAGCGACATCATCCTGCGTACCTCTCTATTACGAGATTCATTAATTGAAACTAGCACTTGCTAACGCACTCTTGACAACACTAACCTTCTTCTAGGTTAGGTTTAGCTGTAACTCTACACTTTCCTTCTTTATTAATATTAGTTATTGTTATATTTTTAGTTGTGACAAGTTAGCGGTGCATTACAACTTAAGCTCCATTGATCACAGTATTTATATTCCGCCTTAGATATTTTGTAGTTCTTTAGAACGTATGTTTATATAATAATAATAAAAACTTTATTGTATCTCTAGTCTATATGAGTACTCTAGTATATATGACTTTAGTTTACATTAAACAGTAATAAAAAAACAATTGACAACATTAGGCCTTATTATCAGAACTCAAAACTCTCATTTTCTCACCTCTCACTTTTGATTTAGCATCTAACGTATAATTTTAAAGCGTAGCATATGAAGGAACTCTTTGTATTTACCTCAAAACAACTTTTTATACCTAACGTAAGGTACTAGGTATTTTTTTATATTTTAAACCAACTTTTTAGTTTAGTACTTTTATGTTCGACCTAATTTACATATTTACGATTTAAGTTAGAATCGTCGACAGAATATTTTTCTTAGGTTTAAGTTACGTTTAACTACTGCGTCTTGTCACACCCCGCTAGCAAAAGATACTGAATCCAAAGGGGAGCGGAGGCGGATGGAAGCCCTACACACCACAAACGCATGTAGTTCGCCGGATGTCGCGGGACTGTCTTGCTCACATGTGCCCCAGACGTAAGTGCCGAGCAAAACAAAACGTGTGCTTTCAACTCAATTGTTCCCACAGAGGCGTTGCCAGGGGCCGAGTCAAGGCTGCGAAAGTAACAAAAATTGTATACATCTTTCTGAAGTTCTGTAGTAGGTGGACTAGTTACTTAAGGTTCGAATGTTTTTTAGCTTGAACTAATTATAAAGTTATAAAATATTCGTTTTAATTAATTTAGGGGACTGTGTCCTATGTCCGGTTTATATTTGCACAAATGAACGCGCTGAGGTTAAATAAAATATGCTGATATAATTTTTAATTGATTAAACTATTTCTATGAAATTTTCTATGCGAAAATTAATTAAATCAAATATGATTTAAATTTTCTTAAAAATAAAACAGTTTCATAACATTTTTGATACAATAAGTACATGTGAAACTTAAGTATACTTTCCATATATTTACTCAAAGGAATAAGTTAATGTTAAATACTATATATGAGGTGCGCAACGAACTTTTCACTGTTTGTCATTAGTTGGCTCCAGCAGTAAGTGTTGATCGATTTTGACATATCCAAAACGTCATGATCCACGCTTATGCAATTGGTTTTTAGTGATTTTATTGTGGCGTCATATACTTTTAGTTGTGTGCAAATGTCTGATTTTGTGCCAAATAATTGTCATTTGCTTGATGTGTCACTTTTCTTATTTCATTCAAAGAAAACAGCAACTGAAACGCATCGCGAGTTTTTAAGTCAAAGGACTTTGAGCGTCGTTTTTTCGCCTGTGAACAACTGCTCCAGCGGCAAGAAAGGAAAGGTTTCCTTAAAAAATAGAGTCATTATAACAATCCAAAGAAAATAAAGTCACGGGGACTGCCCGGTCATGCTTCTACGTCATCGGCTCTGCCAAATATACACGCTGCGAAGCTTATGCTATGTATTTGGTGAGACCAGATCGGTGTTGTTTACTATGAGGTGTTGAAACCAAACAAACCATCACTGGAGAACGGTATCGCCCATCTTTCTACAAGAACTCGGATACCGTTACAATAAAAGTAACTGTAACTTTTAAGGCTATCCACGAATCAAGTCATTATTCGAAGTCTTCATATGAGCGGAACTGCTGATCAGCCAGATCATGTTCCATCGAACGAAATAAGTAATAATCGGACTAGCTACTTAGTATTCTCATATATAGATATGAGAATAAGTGGTTATTGCATATTATTTAATAAATTAAATTGAGTAATTTTTGGTTAAATATTGAGGTAAAATAGTGACGATAAACAGCAAGGATATACTTGCTTTTATTATATTATAGATTTAGCTCGTTATCCCCGTAACTTATTTCTTACCCTTATTCTCCTATTACTCCCTGAATCGCCTCCCATTAGTCACATAACTACTATGCACTAACTTAACCAACCATAAGTAAGGTATGAAAAGCATTCACAGTGCATTTAGTGATGCAGACGTCTTTGAGCGGCGCTTACTAAGTTGGTACTTATCTGAAATTTAGTTAACATACTGGCATTCGTTATACCTTTCAAAATCTACACCTTGAAAACCTGAGGATTTACATAAAAAAAAACCTTAATAAAAAAAAAATTATGAAAAGTTGTATATATGTAAGCATAAATATTTAAAAAACAAAAGATGTAGGCTAAAAGCAATACTTTGGCCATATTTGCATATTACTCCCGTGGCACTAATAAGTCATGTATATTTCAAAACGTTGTTACAAGCTTAGAATGTCCGTTACAAATTTAAGCACCTCGCTACAGATTATCTCAACAAACATATTGACGCTCAATACGGTAGCCTGAACAAACATCTCACACTTACTTAAAATAGGTTCATTTAAAATGCGGCATTAATGCTTTACACGTTGTGTTGACGGTACATTAGTTCGCTGCCCTGGAACTCAATCGTATCGCTTGCCCCGTGTTTGATATTGTTATTGTAAATAAACATTGTTACGGCGAAATAACGGTTAACTAGGATAACTTACAGTGTTATAAATGTTATTGTTTGTTATATTAAAAGTCCTAAATATTTTCTTACTCCTTCTTAACACATTGAAGACGGTATGTGCTGAAAAGTCTAAAAAAGCTGACTAGTCTTTGTCTCGCCTCAGTTCCCGCACATTTTTTATTATTGTCACTAGAACTATCATTTTTTTTCATGTCTTTATGTTGTCTATACTTGCAATTACACAATATTGCATCAGATTCCATAAACGTGAATTTCTGTCATCTGTCGCCAATAGTTGAAAAATAAAATTCCCGTCTTCAAAAATTCTCTATGTCGAGGATACCTTTGTATGCACAACAAATGACAAGTACAAACGCCTTATCTCAAATAAATACCTGGATCGGTTGTCTGGAAGAAATCATCTTATATAAACATTTTTAATGCGAGAATCAAACTTACGACCCTCGACTCAGGAAACGATTATCGCGCCACTGCGGTTTTTAATGAACTGTATTCAATAATAATTTTATTTTATTTACATACTTTTATTCAGCATTAATATAAAAGTTACGTTAATACTTAATAGGCGTACGTGGTAATTTTGCCGATATACATTTAACCATTGGACGTAGCAAAAAGGGGCTATACGAGCTTTTTATCACTACATTGCTGTGGTTTCCTAAAATATCTACTCCGCCGTCCAGCTCAGCCGCAAACATTAAACTTTTTCTTAGCATAACACTACAGTTACTACGACGCTATCAACATATATTTTTTTACAATATGAAATGACATTGAAATTTTTCTTATATGCTTCTCGGAAATCTCGTAATTAATAGTGGTATAGTCATATATGAACGGTCTTCATCGATCGAGATAGTATCTTATATATCTATAATTTTTATTAAAAATATTAGTGAATCCCACGCTCCCTTGCGGCTCGTGGGATTAGTATCATAACCTCACAAAATATCGGCGAATAATTAAGTGGAAGTTCTCAAGAAAGGGCAGGTCAAAAGTATTCTTAATCGACGAGCTTGCATGGAGAATTATGAGTGTGGATGAAGCCAAGAAAGTGTGCCAAGATTTTAGCAGATAGAGGCCTGTGGTCTCTGCTTAATCCTACAGAAACAGTCGTGATCTTATGTATGTATGTATGTGTGTAAATCCTACTTTACATTAAGGTAGGTAATGCATCTGCTGTGTCTTCGGTATTGTTGATTCCTTGTATAGGTGGCGGTGAATGCTCATCATTAGTTGACCTGTACCAATTTTCCGTAAAAAAGTTAAAATCATATATTATTATCCTTTTTCTGCTGCAAATATATTCATACAGTCAACATTTATTTTCTCTAGTTTTACTAAATGAAACTAAGTATTCTCTACTTTATTTGTTTTATATAACTATGTTATCATAATATTGCCATAAAAACTGAGAACTACGCCCTACATTACAGTATTTATGAACGGTGACTATATTGTTTTATCAGTCGCCAACATATTTTTAAATGAACATAAGTAATACGTAGCATGTCTGAACTGCTCATATCTTCTATTAATCATTTATATTAAAACTATTTTGGTGTTCGTTGATGTTAATAGCGGTAATTAAGACGCATGAAAATAGTTTAAATTATAACTTTTTCATTTTATACGATTGTCGTCCATTTATATGCGTAAAAAATAACAAAAGGAACGGGGCGATTTTCGATGTCGTGCGCGATAACGGATTGAGTCTCGGAAGGGTTTCCCTGAGTGAGTCACTTGTAGTAGCGGTTCTCGTAACCCCACCACATACAATGATATATTTAATAGGCTAGCTCGGGTTACACACGCTTTAAATATCAGTTGCCATATGCTTTTTCTACTTTCACAGTGCATATTGTCATTTTATAGGAGCCTTTTAAGCAGATCTCGCCGTGGGCATAATTTCTCCTCTTTTTCAATTATCGCCTTGGAATCCTAAATTAATCTGTTTGAAATGTTCTATTTATTTTTATTCCTTGCAAGCTTATGTTATAATTTATTTTTCTACACTCCTTATTCTATTCGTGTAATAAGTAAATATCATGTAATTAGCAAATAGATCGCGCAGAATCTAGTTAGTAAACAGTATTTGTGGGTAATTTGTTTTAATAATAATAAAACTTTATTTCAGGACTAGCCCATATGTCGTTAGTAACAAACATTGTTATAATCTAGTGTTAGTAAAATTACAAAATTTTATAAAAATATATTTTAATTTTTCTTTGGTGGCAAATTAACTTTAAGACAGTCTAGAAACATTCATTTAAGCTTTTCCAGATTTGGTTCATGTTCGTATTAACATTCAGTATTGGTTGATCTTTTATTTTTAAAATGCTTTTATTAGATTTTTCTTTAAATTTAGTTTGTGTATAAGAAAGTCTTGGTAATCGGACTTAACCATCTTCTAATTGTTGTATTATCATGAAACTTTACACAGTTCTAATAACATTACAATAATATTTTATAATCCTGATGATGCACGAGGGCCCTCCATATTATACTTATGTAAAAATATGGCTTATACGAAAGCTCTTACGAAATAGACAAATATAGTAAAAGCGTAGTTTTTAAGTTTTTTAAATTATAATTTTTATTTCATGAAAAAACTAATCGCTGTCGGTATTGAAGCACGTTTTAATCTGACAATTTGAAAAAGCACCGAACCGAATATCTTTTCCATGTTCTTTGTGGTATTTTATTTTTATAGACATTTTCTTATTTGACAGATTTCTTAGCAACAAGGTGTGAGTAAAACGATAGGATATTTCATACCTTTCCTTGATTTGATTTTGTTAAAGAATTTTTTAGGAAGTAGGTAACATAATTTTTAATCAATCCAGTATCGATTTCATGACACAGTTTATTCTAATTTGGTATTATGTGCTTCTTTATTTTTATAACCTTTTAAGAAGTTTCGCTTGATATAGAAATCATAAGCGAATGACCTGTTTAAGAAAACAGGTCATTCGCTTCGCAAAGAAGCGTAATTCCTTATTAAATATTAAAAAGCGTTCATAATAACCCGGGCCCTGCTGTCCCCACTCAATTCAATAAAGGGCTGAACAAGAGCGGGCAGCTATCGTATGAGATTGGTTTTAACATAACTCGTTGACAGCACTTCCAGTTTAAGTGTGTTCGTATGGGACGAACCTGATCAGTCTTTATCTCTAAGTATAGTGTAGTCTGTAGGGAATCAGGGGAGTTCATTTTATGCCGGAGACGTTTATATCGATGTGTCGGTTAAACGCGCGAGCAACAAATTGAGCTTTTATTTATTCATGTGAGGGGAACGAGGTTGATATGGGTCGGGGTCGCTCGATAAAGGACACTGTTAGACCGTCAAAGGATTCACGGATCAATGTTTATTATAGCTACTAAAGTATCGATTGTCAGAATAAATTTGCATAAGGGCCATATAGTGTCATTGATTTTTAATTTTGCATTGTAATTCAAATATGATGTGTATATTTAATAAGAAACCTTTTTCTTTGTTATTTGGAACTGGAAATATACATAAAATTTTCTAAAACCTAGATTATTTCGATTAAGACAGTCTTCCGTCCTACTTTTGAACTGTACTTTCTAAACTCGTAACGGAAAATATGTGATATTGTTAAATTTCACCCCGACAGAGTAAACCAGGGTTTTGTCTTTGTTTTAACTAATCATTTTTTGACACTTCGTTTCAGATAATAAAGATATTTTAATTTTTAATTTGGAAATAAGTAATATCTAAAATATGGATGCGGTTAATCTCATACACACACACCCACACACAACAGACATTTTACTTAGGTTCGTTATAAAAATGTTTTTTTTCATTATATCACAAAACCTTTCTGAGCATATAGGGACCAAACTTGTTAAGTTACACTATAGAACTAAGTTACTCAATTTAAAAATAACTCTTCTTATAAATCGGAAATACTTACACTGGCCCCCTTGAACACTAAGTTATGGAAGATTTCCAACTTACATTATTAAAATCTCTTAACAATTTTTTTATTCATACGAATTGTGAAACAGTTTAATTATCTATGATTAAAAAAATAAAGCAGACTACTATTTATAAGATGGGCAAATTCTAGTTAAAGATGTAAATAAGGTTATTTTATGGTAGTGCTAAAGTTTTATCAGTCGAAATGTTCTTTTAGCAATACGAGTAAGTAAAAGTAGGGTTTAAGAACTATATTATTGTTGATGTTATCTTTTGAATGAGTAGGGCGGTGTAATTTAGAATTTATTTAGAGTATATAACAGGAGAACAATGAACTGACACGATGGAAACTTATTTGAATTTGTTAGTATAGTAAGACGATAGAGAAAACTATCGCTGAATAGTCTGCATATTGGCTGGTTGCCAAACAATTCAGCCCATTATACAATGCCCGCCCGCGAACACAGGAAACGAGATCAATCACGCAGCGGCGGGCGACAATACTCCGAAATGTGCACTTTATCTATACACTGTGTGGATTCATGTTTATTGTGTTTATGATAAATATACAGTTATATGTTGTTTTGTGGAAGTCAACCAAAACGAAGAAATTCAGTGTGAATATATCAGAAAAGAAACATCACTCTATAGATGTATTGAGGTGCTGCGCTCGCTTCAGACAACTTATCACCATTTAGTGTCAAAAGGAAAGTAATAATTAACATAAGCTAGGAAACATCTCGGAATAAACGTAACAATTAAGCCACATTTAAAATTAGGCACTAACTACGAATGCAACGTCATAGTTGTTTTATTCATATTAAGCAGTGAACTGTTGTTATACATTGTGGGTTACTATTAATTATAATCCGTAATCACTTTTAAAATCAGCACCAATAAATTAGATTTACGAATTCGTTTTTGATTTCTGTTGTCATTTCCTTTATTATTTAGTTTTTAAGTGAATTCATTGAAATCAAATCTAGTTGGATTAATGTTTGTTTATGACAAAAAAAAATGAAATGTCATAAACAAAACCTCATTATTTGTTTATGACACTTATGTTTTATAATTGCGTATAATACATCTAAAAAAAAAATCGCACATATCCTATCATGATATACAATATTTGTATCATTTGTGAAATATTTAGTAATGTTTTAGTTTTAACACATTTTTTCGTCACAATTTATACCAAGATCAGATACCCTTTAACATGTAGGTTTAAAGGGCTCAACTTGGTAAATCTTTCAAACAACTTTCAGTTCACTGCCAAGTTCAGTTAAATACCTTGAAAGACATAAAATAGACAAGATAGTACTGTTTCATAAATTGTATTGAAGTCGTTGTGTTATATTTTATACCGTCAAGTGTGATTCATAAACCGTTTGAGTCATTCATCAGCAAAAAAAATGCCACTCGACATGGCACACTCAAATTTTAATATATTAAATATATGATCTGGCATAAAATTTAACCTACATTATGTTCCAAATCCCAGGGGAAATCGATTTACAAATTCCATAAAGGAAGACAGATTGCAAGTACACATTTTCTTTCTTAGTAGTAATATTGCAAAGGCAAAGTAAAGCATTTCAATGGATCATGCAACGTATGAATTTGTACATACAAACGTACAATATATGCTTAATAAAAATTGTAGTATAGTGTAGTATATTACGAAGAAAAATAATTTTTGGAAATTGAAAAATGATTTGGTTAAAAAAATTGTGTTAAAAAAATGTCAATGTAATGAATAAAACTTGAAATGGCATTTAAAATATTTTCAAAATTTTGGTTTTTGAAAAGTTTGTAAACAAGTCAACAATTACACATTTTCCATAACATTTTGTGACGACTTATATAGTTAAAATAATATAAACATAGACTGATTGCCATCACCAATGAGGATAAAGCTGCCTTTTATAATTCAATACGATGGGAGCGAAAGGGTCACACTTTGTTAATGTTGGAGCATTTCGCGATACATAAGTTTTCTTGGAATGCCCGAAGTGACTCATTGTTCTTAATAGCTTTTTAACTTCCTTCTTCGTTGTCCAATTACGATCTTCGACAAAATTGCCGGCTGTGAAGTGTCGTGCGAGTTAGTCATTTAGTACTGATTCATGAATTCATGCTCATTATTCTTAGTTTTTTTATGGGATAGGCAGGCAAACAAGTAATCGTGTTGCCTGATGGAGAGCAATTCGTTGCCCATATACATCTGCCACATTATAGGCATTACAAATGTGTTGCCGGCGTATGAGAAATGAGTATGTTTGTTTTCTTAAGAGTCCAATGTCGTATCGTTTCGGAGGTATCCCTAAAGGTTCCATAGAGTGGTGGTGCGTGGAATGAAGTTTCGGGAAAACGTTAGGCACTAGATCGACATTCAGATTGTGGGAATGAAACGGTTTTTAGGGCGAGTTCTGTGGTAGTGGAATTTAGCAGCAGGGATTATTCCAAACAATTACTCGGAATACTTCCCATGTGCCGTTGTGTCAGATTTCTGACATCGACGATTCAAACAGCACGAGGTTGTATGCGGTCAAGAGGAAGAAGCTGATATTGGGGTGCCCCGGCCCAAATGAGATGAAGATAGTATTCCATAAGCGACCGAATTTCGGCCTTATAAAGTTGATGAGAGGCAATTGGCTAGCGTAAAATACTGTCTTGTTCTACTGAGCCACCCAGCTTTAAAATATTTTACATTAATGTGCTTTATTACAAACACCAGAACAGAACACACAAGGATAGAGAAAGATAGTATAAAGAGTTATAAAAAGTTTAATAAAAGCATTAAACGTGAATAATTTTTATATATAACGTTTTATTTCTATTTTATGGAAGAGTAAGGCAAACGAACAATCAAACACAAAAAAGATTGGGTTAGTGCTTTCAACTTTTATCGAAAGTATTATATAGCGCAGTATTAAAGATACGACGTTGGACGAACCGATCTTGACTTGCCACGTCTTCGTGTAACGGTGTGTATGGAACTCACGACTTAGAGCGCTTGTCCCACAAGGCATATGACATACGACTTGTCCAGTTTTTTAATTGATTTATTATAGAACTGTACAACTATAACTTATGCATTAGATCTGTAGCAGTCTTTCGTTTTACTACTTAAGAAATTGAAGCCAATCTTGTTCGAAACAACGAGTGTCTTATACTCCCTAGGAGTACAAGATACTCATAATATTATTATCGCACATGACGTTGGAGCACACGTGTCTTTTGAAGTTTAATAAAATAATATATGCTAGTGTAATACCAGCAAATAACACATTTTATACCGAAATAAATTAATTCAGAATTAAGGAGGTGTGAAAAAAGTAGATTCGATGCGCGAGAGTTGGTTGGTTGGTTAGTTTCAATCAATTCAACATATTGCAAAATAACCTGTTCCAGTTCATAACGGTTGAATGAGACGCTTTGATTAAAGTGAAACAGCTTTTATCGTCTTTCTGTGTTCTATACGAAACTGATACAACGAAGATATAAACAAATGTTAACATAAGAGACTAGAAGTAATTGTTATTCTGCCACACTACATTAATAACTAAAGAACATTTTGCAATACGAACTGACAATGATTAAAGTGTGTTGAGAACAGAATGTAAGCCTGTTGAGCTATCTTTTGCACTGTGAAATTATTGTTTATTACTCCTTTGATGGATTCGGTAGCGCAGTACATTAATGTTGACGGTAGACGATATTTTGAATAGGCAATAAGGTTACTAACATTTTAAAATGCTTACACATATATTTTCTAACCATACATTTTTGATAAAAATTTAAGCTATTTCTGTAAAAATAATTATTGATTAGATCTTTCTAAGTAGATTTTTTGATGTATTTGTTATTTTATATTAAGGGTTATTTTAAAACATATATCGTTTTCATATATCGTTAATGTTTAAAGTATTACTAGACTTTGTATTAAAAATATAAAAAATATTGAAAAAAATGAAATTTTAACAAATAAATTTGAATGAGTATGACGTAATAAAATATATTGTTATAGCCATAATATCATTTCATAATCTTTTTTCAGTTATATTTTTATTACTTTGATATATTATTCTGATAAACTGTAGTTATTTATTGCCATATAGATAATTATTATATAGATATAGAATACCTGATTTTTTACTTACTTGAGACATCTTTTATGTATCAAAAAAAATAAAAAAAATGTCAATTTATTAGAAAACGTTATAGATGTAACATATAAATTATCTAAATTAAATTTACTGTAAAAATTTAAATTAGTAAGTGGTTAAAAATCATTTAAGTTATGACAGATATAGTAATTAGTTTTAAAATCAACAGAATTATTTTGTCTACAGTTAATATTTGTAGTCGGAGATAAAAGTTTAATATGATTATCAAATGTATTAACATTTTAAGAAACAGAACAACCCAACAAAGTAAAACGAAATGACTGATTATTAATTCAATGCGTGCCGGAAGTGCTACAAATGTAGCAAGGTAAATAATTTACATACTTATTGTGCATTTATTCTCAAATTTTTCCTCGCTTATCACGAGTATATCTGGTAAATATAAAATGTCCGCTATGTATTTGTAAATAACAAGCACATTTAGTGGGACGTAGCCGGATAGTAGGCGTGCAAGGTGCAAAAGGGTTTGCGTGCTAAATATTTTTTGTCGGCAGCTGTCTGCGTACAGGCGTCCCCTAAACAGTGCATGCGATTGTAAAAAGCGAATTCTACCACGTACTCGCCGTTTACCCGCGATCGCCTCGTATCCGTGTAGTGGCCGCAGCCGCAGAGGTCCGCGCATGAATAAAAAACAAATACAATCTTTTTTGTGGTTGCGGCGGCTTACCTTTGCCGAGTGTACCAGACTGTGAACAATCACCGTGAATTATCATGTGGAGCGTTTATGAAAGAGGCTGTTTGTAAAGCGAATCGAGGTGTAATAACGTCAGCGAAGTATGCGCCGTTTTGTCCTCGTAAACGAATTGTTTTGTTTGCAAATTATTCTTTATAGTCCATTATGGCGTGTTGTGTGAATGTTATCTTGCGTTCGGTTATATGGTTTGTGAAATAGTTAAATATTTGAATAAGTCACCGTGTTTGACTCTCGTAATTTGTTCATGCGGGTCGAGTATACAAATGCGATCGGAGGCCATCGATTTATCGACGTGTTTGACTTTTCAAATGATGAAGTTAGAATTTGAATTGGGTTTTTAATTAATTTATCGATTGTTACGTTTTTAATGGATGTGAAAAGCAAACGAGCAAGATGGATCTGATGGAAAGCAATCAACTCCCCTACCCTTTAGATATCTGCAACACCTGCTATTGGAGAAGTATTGCCCGCTTTTTCTTTTGAGGAAGTTGCAGGCTTGTTTTTTAAGGCTCTTAGGCAAGGTAATTATTCGGGAATACCGTTGAAGGTAGCTGATTCCACTGATTTATAGTGCACGAAAAAAAATTTCTAGAGCATTGCATCGTACTGGATCCACACTCATCTATATGGTGTGAATAATACTTACGTTATAACTCCATGAAAGCGAGTATGAATTATATATTATATTTGTTCACGTGATCAACCTGATGAAGCTGATTTCAGCCGTTTCTGAGTGTCTGGTGCAATTTCTAGTCAAGCGTATACGCTCCCATCTGAATGGGAGGGTACACGCTTGACTAGAAATTGCACGGGCCGCTTTTCAGCAAATATGACTTCGATCGTTTACACGAATCACTGCACAGCTCCCCTGTCAGTGCACGCTGTCAATTAGTAACCGGCACGTCTATTAACTTAGGCATGCTTGTTCTATAACTGTAATATTCAGTGTTAACCGTGCCTCGTAATTTACTTTCCTTTTAGCTTTGTACGTTTTCATATAGCTTTGGATTGGTTAAGTGTGGTATTTTATACAATATTGTGTTTATAATCATTTTTACTTATTGTTCTAAGTTTATTAAAGACGCCTGAGTGGGTTTTATGATTTATTTTACAAAAATCAAGGGGAAAATATTGGTGTAATTGTGTAATAAATTAGATTAATATATTGCTTGCTAATATAAAGTTATCGCGTGACTTATCGGACATTACACCTGGTGTTTTTTTTTGTTATTTTTACTACACACGTATATTTAAATCTCATAACTTTACACATCAACTTTAAAAAGATATAGGTATGGATTATTGAACAAATATTCCTAAAGTCAAATTTCACAAGAGTCGCAGCCTGGAAGCGTAATATACTAATGATACAATAGCGTCAAAGTTATGTGTTTTGAGAAATATCTTTTTCACAGTTTATTTCTTTTTTAAAGATCTTCCACTTTATTTTTTTTTATCGATCATGGTTATTTTACAACTTTTTCTATTTTTACAGCCCTAGTGGCACAGCGTTGAGCACTCTGCCGCAACTTCGGGAATATCTCCAGACAGCCGGCACGTGCAAGTGTGGATTGCCCTGCCCGCTCAGACCGGAGACCGCCTTCAGTTTTGATCCTAAGGTAATAGGTTAATTTATGAATATGGTTTAGGAAATTTTGGTATAGTTATATATCTAATGATATGTTAATTTAGTGACGTAACACATTAAAAAGTTTCTCCAATGGGCTCAGATATATGACTGAAAATTATAGAACTGCACATGATACAGTCTTTTTATTCTCTGTGATCGTTTTTGGTAGCTCCCAAGGTAATTAAAGTTTTTATCGCCTCTTCGGTGAATTCATCGTGCTCTAATGTGTCATAGATACCTACTTATGAATGTTTAACATACCACTCCTATAAAATGGAGAAGACGTATCATTTAGAATTATTAATTATAATTATCTTTTTCTTTAAATATGTCAGTGCTTATACATATTTATTAGTCCTATGGCTTTCCAGTCTGTTTTTTGGGTTTTGTGTCATTAACAACAATAATATCGAATGTGGAAATAATGTGACATTTATTTACAGACATTACATTATCTTTTACTACAAAGTAATTAATATTTTGATGTATAAAGAATCAAGAATATATCAAGATATTGTTAGATAAAGACATTTTTTTAATTGATGATGATGATTATTAAGCTATTCATATAATTAATTAATTATTAATCATGTAATAATTTTATTATTATATGATTAGTTATGTCAACGATTAAAGTAGGTTTAACTTGTAAGTCATATTTATGTGTAATATTTTAGTTAGTATAAATGTAATTTTAATGTACCTACGTTAAAACCCCTTTAGGTTTTAACGTACTTTAAGTACAATAAAAGACCTAATTTCAGTTTTTTGTATTTAATGTTTACACTTACATGAAATTTATTAGCAATCCTGTAGTTGAAAGAAATCTGAAATAAAATATATTTTATTATGTGCTAACGTTACGAAACCGTCACGTTTGTTACTGTTCTTTATGAGCACTGATTTTAATGCATACAGTTTACGACGGTAAATGATTAAGCTAATGCATTTAAATCGCAGGTATATTTATATCAGCAGCTCGTTTACTGACATTTCATTCGGTGATGCCGAGTTAACTGGCGTACTTTATGTAAATAACCAAACTACATGAGGTGTGATTTTTTGACTACGCTCTACGATATTGAAGGGTTAAAAATATCAAACGCTGCAACATGCATATATGTGTACTTGTGTAGCGTGTATTTTTTTTGATTAATTTCTCTTCTGTCAATGGAATGAGAGTTATCGGTTGTGTTCTGGCAAAATGTTGTTTTTAATTATTATAACCACCCTGGAGAGAATTGCACATTAATTTTCAAGGTAAATTATTCATTATTTGTATCGCAGTAGCAATAAATAAAATTATGTGCAAAGTTTCTTTATAATTATTCTAAAAATAAAAGCTGGAATGGCGATGGCGAATAAAATCAAATGAAATGATAGATGTTCCCAGTCATTATCATCAGCCTATGAAAGTCCACTAATGGACATTAGTTTTCCTTAAGGCGTGCCAGCCCGATATTTCACTACATACTTCCAGTCTCTGCCAGCCACCCTTCAAAGGTCATCGCTCCATCTTGCCGCAGGCGTCCCACACTACGTTTAGCAAGACGTGATCTCCACTCAAGCATTCGTTTGTTTGGTCTGAGTTTCGGTACTGTGTTAAACCAGATTAGTCCAGTGTCACTTAAGTTTTTTTTTACAGCAGAGCGGACCAACGAGCATGTGGGTCACCTGGTGGTAAGCGATTACCGCCGCCCATAGACTATAGACATCCGTAATGGGGGAGGTGTCGCAGATGCGTTGTCGGCCTTTAACGAACACATAAGTTCTTCTCTTGAAGGGTTATGTTGGTGGCTTTAGTTCTCCTGTAGATTACAATCACATGCACTGGATTTATTTTTAAGTAATCTTTTTCTATCATAATGTGAAAGATTGAAACAAAATTTTCCGAACAATTAAAGTAAAAAACCCTTAAACAAATACTCGTATAACGGAATAAGTTTAGTATACAATGACTACTATACCTAATACACAATTACTTAGGAATTCCTTTTGTATAAACATTCGTATGTGGCTGATAAACTTATTCAATTATTACTCATAACATAGTTTGCGGTCAACAAAAAGTTTATGTAATGTAAATTTATTCGCGTAGAATATTAAATACGTTTCGTGCGGTCTGGTTTTTGTGAGCATGTTTGTTATTCATATAATAAGTTGGCATTTTTCGTTTTCCTCTTATCTTGTAGCTAGTTTATGCACGACATGTTCCACGTGTTGTCGATAACAAGAGGGACGTTCTGAAGACGCTGCGACAGCACGGAAGTAACCGTTTCGTAGTGTTACTATTTTTGTTGATTTTTTTTTAACTTAGTTTTTAAACTTTACCTTCGATAGTGAACACTGATATGACGGTTATTCTTCATTGTTTCCTTTTATTTGCATTTAAGTTTCGGATTTATTGTCATTGTATATAACGATAGCTCCATGATTTTCTTCTTTTGTATGGCGCTACCCGCGTTTTATTTATTGTTTTTATTACTAAATTTACTGCAGAAGAATTTAAAATTACGAAGTAAACTTTATATGTCATGCTAATAATGTGCAGAAAAACATTTTTCCTAAAGTTTTACAAACGAAAACTGTCCGATTTTTTTTTGTGAAATAATGTGGTAACCCTCGTTTACATACTTATTCAGTACACATTGCCATTGCCTAACAAACAAGTGAATCGTTATAGTGTGCCCCACTTTACTTTAGTCTATGTTTACAATGATCTCACTGTGCAACTCAACGGCAGTATTCTTTATATTTACATGGTGAAGCTAGAAGGGAAAATATTTATATGCGTGTAATTTATACAACTAGGAGGGTGCGAAGACATACTTTCTTCGTTGTAAGCTTATTAGGTGTATCTGCTAACTATTTGCAAGGTAATTTGTTATTACTTTAAAATATATATGTTTTTAAAGTATTTGCCTGAATAATGAAGTCCATTGTGAATATCGTTCTATTCGCATTTGAATATGAAGTTATACACAAACAAGATGGAAATCCGGAAATTAACGTTAGTTTTTGCGCAGTTAACTTTTTCCTAACACAAATTTGTTTGTGATGTTTTAAAGCATATTTAAATTAACAATTAAAACGTTGAGTCTTTTGAATTTAAATTAAAGTCTCTACACAAGACTTTGTACAAGATATAAGATAACTGTACGGCTATAACTAGTTACAAAGCATTGAAATATATTGCAAATGAAGTTCAGTTTGTCAGAGTAATTCAATAAAGGTGAGAGTCGGCGGGTAACAGTTGTGCGACGGACAAGTTAATTCTGTCAAAGCTCGCTGCGACCTCCTCGCCTTGCCTTTGTGCGCACTTGAAATGTACAAATTGCACCGCGGCTTGCAGGGGGAGGTCGGTGCACTCGGTTGCATCCCCCCTCACTCCCGCTCTCATCGATTCCTCTTTGTTCGGAGCATTCGTCTTGAGATGTACGCGATGAGATCTCGATTTCACATTCAGACAGACCTTTGGATCGATCCGTTCGTATCTTTACTGTTGTCAACGATGGATGAGATTCCATAGTCGTAACTAGTTCTTGAGCGTCGTTGTGATGCGAAACGAGACATGAATATAAAACTTTGTTATTCGTTTGCGTGGCTTTTATTTATACTATTAATGTACGCACGGATGTTCAAATACATCATCATAATTATCACAAATGGTCAATAGCAATCCAGTCTTGGACATAGGCCTCTCCATAAAGCTTAAAGGATTTGTCTATCCTGAGAAGGCGCATTTTCGACCACATAGCCTGATATGACCAAAACTGCTCGACACTGGCTTGTCATTATACCTAACTGTAATTTTTGGGTGTTTATACCGCCGTCGATCAGTCTTCAGAGCCTTGATCGTCTACTATAAGATGCACCACGTGCAGGTGAGATTAAGTTTTGAAGTGCAGCTGTATGTATGGTTTGGCCCGTATACATTAATTATTAATTATTTTTTGCTATTTGTTCTAATGATCTTATTTGTAATGATATTGCGGTGTTAATAAATTATTATTATAAATTATTTTTTTGAATTATACTGTTTTTTACCATGAGCATTTTGAAAGTCACATAAGGGGAAAAATAGCCAGTCAAGTGTGGAGGTTACGCACATAGTACCTTTATTCAAAAGTGGACTATTACGGGCCGTCATTTATGATGACGATAAAATTACTTAATTTTCACAATAAAATTACTAAATAATGATCACATGTGATTAACTAGTAATCACAGTATACCCTGTCTACTTAATCGGTTTGAATTTGTGTGCATTTCAAGACAAACTATTCCATTGACTTAACATAACTGTTATCAAGTCATCTCTCAGCAATTAATTTTTATTCCATGGGCATGCTGGTCAAGTTTTTACTGAGCAACTGGACTGAGAAGTTTAAAAGTGACACGGAGAGAAGTCTGTGAAAAACGATGGAAATAAATAGGCTTATATGGAAAGATGTAGGCTGGTTGATCGATTTTTTTTTATATATACATCGACGGTAATAACATTTCTTGCCTCTTGGTAAACGTAGATATGCCCTTCGGCTATATAATAATACAAACATCTGCAAACAACGGCTGGCAGGAACTGGATGCGTGTGCCAAAGATCGGACTAAATGATGCGCATTGGGAGAGGCCATTCCAGCAGTGGACTGCCGCAGTTGTTGATCATGTAATTGCCACGTTTGGGTATAGAGGCTATTCATCAAAAGTTTCTCATGCGAGTCTTCTTACAACATCGATACCTCGTAATTGGTTCTTCCATTTTTTAACATATATAATTTAAATTAATAAAAAAAATAGACGGTGAAATTTAAAAAAAAATTGATAAAATTAAATTTAAGGCTGGCAGTCCAAAAAAATTCTTACGTAGAAAAGTTTTTGATGTAGTCATTTTTATTAGTTTATTTTGTTATCTCTTGATATTAAAATATAAGCATCATTATAAATCGATCGCACATTTAACTTCGCATATTATTTGAGAACTAGTTCGAGGTTCATCAAGGTTACCAGAATAGACTGGCGCTGGCACCTGTTTGTGTATGGGACTAGTTTTTGTGCGCGGATTCTCAGGCGCAACGGGCTCGATGTAAAACGTCCGTGCGTTGAATAACAAAATCACACGTCACCAGTTTACAATTGAAAAGTATTTGTTTTGTTACTTTTTATGTATGAATACGTTTCACTGTTTACTCAGTCTATTTTAAAACTTATTTACCATCCTTGTTTACTTTTAACATATGAAATATGAGATGAAACAGTTTAGTTCAACTATATGTATGGTGTGAAGTATTTATTATTTAATCTAACGTTACATATATGAAAAAAATATTTCTTAGCTGATCGGTTATCCATTACTTTTTTAAATAATTGTGCAAAATAAACAAA
Organism: Baronia brevicornis; assembly: GCA_031353405.1. Classification (NCBI taxonomy): domain Eukaryota; kingdom Metazoa; phylum Arthropoda; class Insecta; order Lepidoptera; family Papilionidae; genus Baronia; species Baronia brevicornis. Next base: position 44,946 of record JASFAT010002388.1, on the reverse strand, counting down.
TAACTATAATAAAATTTCTGTGTTACTACTTCCAATGGAAGATATATAAGGATCTTCTTTCAAGATTTCGATACTGAAAATATTAAAATTGGTTCATAGTTACTTAAACAAAAATAAAAGCTGTAGCCACCTAACGTATCTTACAATTTGCTATTATGACAGAAGCAAATTGTGAAATAGTCACGATTGCTTTGGTTGGCTTAATTATTGCTAGAAAAACAGACACCAAGGTTAAATTATGTATGACTTTTGTGGTACGTATATGTTCGCTTGGATACGACAGGTTTAATGTAGAGCGATAATCCTAATTTTCAAGTATGTATACTTTTATAAAACATGGGCAATATTTTACATGCTCTAAGTACATTAGTAAAGTTTACTTCAGCTTGCAGGTCACTTCTTATCTCGGGCGGTATTGATCGTAAATCGCTTCGCTATTCCAAAATGTGCGAAAACTGTTTTAACTCATCGTATAAGCATAGTTTTTGTGTATTACACCTTAAAAGGATTTTTTCTTTCAGTGGATTCAAAAGTCCTATGGTTTCTTTCTCTAAAATATAAATACTTTATTTTTTATATGTTTGCAATTAAAAACGATTAATATTACTCGATAAATAAAACCACATAAATGTAAGTAAGGCGATTAAATGAGAGAATTTTCATAATTATAATAATGTTTGTTTTTAGTTTTTCGCTATTTATAAGTGAATATAACACAAATCATAAATATGAAATTTTGATTTCTAAGGATGAACCAAATGCAATGCCCAATCACACTGCCTCTTCTATTTTTAACATGCTATAAGATTTGCTATTTCTTTTTATGCTTTTTCAATACTTCTCCATTGGTAACTTTTTTTCTAAGACCATCTCCATTTAATTCCAACACTAAAGTGGGACTTCCATCACATTCGAAATTTGATCATAAAAATAATACTTTAACACTAATATTTATTGTATCATTGTTCCTTTGTCAGTTGCCTTCGTGACAGCTAAAGGCGTCGTTTTGTTGTCAGTCGTGAGTCGTGACGTAGACGTAGACGTTGGTCTTCGTGTCTGGTGCTGACAGCGATATCATCTCGGCTACACTTCAGTTGCCGTCTAGAAGTTTCAGACCATCACTATTTTGTGAATTTATTAAATTGCGGCATTAGGGCATAAAACAGTAGTAATATAAATTTAAAAGCTTTAGGTGTGTTGGTTAAACGATTGTTTAAATTATTTAAAAAATAAGGCTTATTTTGTAACAATAAATTAAAAGAACCTATCTTCTTATTTAAAAATATAAAGGCCCTACTTTACAATTATGTAAGAATAATTAAAATGAAATACATAATAAGAACACACTGCGTAACGCCTTCTCTTTAGAAGTCGAGTTGGCCTGGTGGCTTCACCCAGTTCTGCTTCTTTGTCTTTATCGATTTAGTGGGCATTAGACTTGGCCACTGATACCGCATCATCTGATACTATCATAAGGTCATCTGCTAAGACGGTGACAGGGCACAGAGAGCAGGATGTCATTGTGATTGTTTGTGTGTCTCTCACATTCGTAGTTCCGCTAAAGATACTTATATAATCCAGAGTTGGTTCTAACGTGCCTTTTCCGACATTCCTACACCACAGGCGCAGTCCCGATGTCGTGGAGAATGAAACCTATCTTAGTGTGCCTTCTATATCCTCGTTTTTCTTTAAAATATAAACCGCTAGCTTTAAAGGTCAGGGTCGCTGAATTGATGATATTCCTACTGATCTGCCGTATCGATAAGCAGAAGTGGTAGAGAGCAAAATTAGTGAATCCTAATACACAAATGACGTAACCAATCGTATAAACTTTGAGTTTTTTTATTTCGACATTCATACGGGTCTAGGAATGTAAGTTCTAATTCTCGTCTCTTTGAAACATAAACCAAACTTTCACTCGAACTTCAAAATGCAAATAATTGAAACGCATTCAAGATATCTACTTCAAGTCAATGCGCAAACTCAAAGGATTGGTTCTTAATTTTTTAGTAAAAAGGAAACTTGCAAGATATGGAAGCTAATAAAAATGCAGCGTAAATTACATAAATGACTAGCATTACACTCCATCTATAAATACTATAATTTGTGCTTGGGTAAATATTAATTTGGGTTGGGTAGTAAGCTGCTAATGTTTTTGTGCTGAACTTAAAAACGTGATTTTGATCATATTTATAAATGATAAATACGACCTCGAGAATCAAGTTTGCGATTTCTATCGACGCGAAAGATCTCGCATTGTTGTTATGGGATTCCTTTGTGTCGGCTGTCTACTTTCCCGTAAACAAAGGTGTACCTCTTCCGTGTAGCAACATCGTTTCGAATCAAGTGATATTAAAGCTTCGGATCAAGGTCATGCTCTTTACTTTAACGTGCGCGCTACATTTTGATTGTTCTTAATTTATTGATTGTGTTTCCAGTCTCCATAAGAGATTTAGTTACAAAGAAGCTAATGGTATTTTGTAATTTTAACCTCTTTCTCTAATGTTTAGCTTGCATAATAATAGTGTTCATAACATAATTTATAACATAACAAAATTATCAAATACATCACAAGTTAAAACTGTAAAAATATTTTGTAAATTATTTTTAATTAATAATTTTACAAATAATCAAATAATTTGCAAATTAAATTTCTTAAAATTTGTATTTTTACTACATGTTTTATACGGAACATTAGTTACGAGAAAATTGCAAAACAAAGTTATAAGGTTAACTTGCTAAAAACACTGGTATTACATGTACAAACATTAACTATAATGATCATAAATTTTTAGTTTCACAGTCCATATATATCCTACTGTTGGGTATAAGCGTCCCCATTTCTGGAGGAACGGATATAATTAAATACTGTTTGCCATTAAGAGAGAGAAATTTTAAAACCGGTTCATCATTCATCATTGCTGTGAAAAATTTAGTTAAGTTTTTGTACTGAATGTAGTTTTGAAAATAATTGACCCTAACTATAATAGTTTAAAAATATTTTTTTATTATCTTAGTATAATATTTTTTTAAATTATTATGGCCTGTTGTAGGGTTATTTAATTTCTATCTTACTGTGTTGAAACTAGTAAACATTTGCATATAAAAGTCATCTTGTTAACCTTCTTTGGTTATACAGCCCGTTAAATTTGACACAGCATTTATATTTTCCCTTTCAACATCTTTTTTAAACGTTCATATTCGTATTTTGCATTCGAATAATTTTAACTACTTGATGTATGGCGATAGATTATGTGAAAGAACCGTCTCGGGTTAGTTTCTAAGCGCTGGCAACTTTCTCGCAGTGCTCGGTGAAAGTGGCGTCGACTCGGAGCCGTACGTAACATTCCGGTTTGATATGAGCTTTGTCTTTAATACATTAGTAGTATGATATTATAGCTTACTTTGCGACATCCTATGGCTTTTATATTTAATCCAGGGACATTTAACAATAGTGGAAATTATACATTTCATGAGTATTAGGTTAAATCATTCAAATTTTGTCTGAAGGTCTTTAAATAAATATTTAGCTGAGCTTGACGCAAAAACTTTAACATATTCAAAATACTTAATTTGGAACTTGAAAATTTTTATTGCTAATGGGAAATCCATTTTTTTTTAAAACATACATTGTTCTCGTTTAAAATGGATGCTCAAGTTGGTTTGTAGATAAATTGATTTCGGTCTCAAGAATATGTCGATCGTCCATCCATATTTTTGATAATGAACGTTTTAAAAATTCTAAAGCTACCTACTAACTTATAATACTTTGGAAACTGAAGTCTTAACATCAATTATCATATTTTTACAACCATACAAACGTTTGTCCTCTAACTCTCTTAAGGTATATCTGTTTTCCTTATATACCTACGTTATATAAGTAACTCTTTTAGATGCAACGGTTTAAGATTTACGTCGTCTATCAGTCAGTATTTGGAATTTGAATTAAATAGATATTTCTGGACATATTAACAATTATTATATTATCAATAAAAAGTAAAATTCAAAATCTAAGTAAAATTCAATTAATAAGTAAATTATAATTGTAATGTATTATATTATTTAATATTTGTATTCTATACAAATCATTTCTCTCATTAATTCAAAGCATGAAAGCAAAAGTCACCATATTATTATTTTCAAGTCATTTTGTATCTAGGTTTCGTCGTTTTAATTATGCCTTATTGTAAGTTTTATTGTCGCTTACGTAAAATCAAGATGTGGTCGCGGCCATATTTAAAACGCGTCCGCGCGAGAAACTTGAAGATGAACAAAAACAGACTAATATAATAGTAATTACAATCGTTCCGTTTTTAGAAACTGTTTGGTCACACCATTATATTTCATTTCAAGTATAGCTAAATATAACACGCTTACTAAAAGCGCTTGGGTCGTAAATATTTGCACATTTGGCCTTTTAAGATTTATTTTGATATCTAATTTTAACGACGGTCATTAAATGAAAATATTCAAGACAACTAAGTTGATTTCTTTTAAAATAAAAGGAATAATGTATGGTTTTTTTTAATTTAATTATTATGTATGTCGTATGTTTAGAATACGAACAGTGTCTACTCATACAATTAATTTACTCTTGCTTGTTTAATTATGGTAATGTTATGATGATATTACTTTCGTTAATCAGTATTTGTAAAATCGCTAATTATCAGTATTATTTATCCTTATCTTTTTAGAGATATTATTTTATCGTGATAATTATTTCTTTTGCTAGTCAAATACTAACATATTTTTAATTTTTAACTCTTCATCTTGATATATCCAAATATTTTTATTTCATACACATTGATAAATATGTGTAGTATTACTTTAAAGTACTTTACCGAATAAAATTATTTTTTAGTTTAGTATCCGATAGAAATGTATGTATGTAAGTCTGTTAAGATCAGATTTATGGTACTTAATGTGTTTTATAGCGTAGTTTGATGACTCTGGGCGCTTGGATTGAAGTTGTTTTAGGTAACACCTTAATATATTTAACTGCCAAATAATTTGGATGATAATTTTTTATTGTGTTGTAATAAATATTTTTATTGTAACGAAAATAACGAATTTGTGATTTTTTTTTCTGAACTATTATCTGACCTGTATTGAAGATTATAATATATTGAATAAAACAATATTTTTTTTAATATAGGTTATTACTATGTCATAATATTTATTATTACTTTGCCATAATATTTATTATTCAATTATTATATTTACTTTGTTTCATGATGTTGACTGATGTTTTACCTACCACTGAATTATATTACAATTTACCGTTTGAAATTAAGGCGCCATCTTAATTTTGTGTAAAAAGGATATAAGTTTATTGTCAGAGTCTTATTTGTTATGAAGGAGAAAAAAGGAAATCGAATGACGTAAACACTGAAAGTTAATGCACGGTAAATTGTTCGGAATATTTCCTATCGCTGAATTCCGCTGACGCACAACTTACCACTAAGGAAAGTTTCATCTTTTCGCTTCGCTTACGATGCGTTTTTCAAAAACTTATTTGCTACATACTACAACTTTGTTAACCCTTTGACGGTACCTGGTAGACTTTCGAAACCGATACCACATTATAGCTTTAAAACAACAAGCCTACACAGTACAGGGTTTGCCTCCCTATCCTATTATAAAAAGAATGGTTTGTATGTTTATTATGGTACTTTTAGTTTATGGGAGGTGTTGGTCAACATCAAGGTAGTGCATTAGATTGTCCGCGCGCCACCGTAACTTAATTTGTGCGTTCAATCTGATAGCGGGGGTCGTGTTCGAACACTCGAACAGCGTGCGTGCCCGGCCGCTCGCCGCGCAATACAATTTGTTTAAGGGTCATTCTACTCTGTTTGACTTCCTACTCTTACTTATTAACCATGCTTATTTCAATTTAAATATAACGCACCACGCTCCCTTTTTAACAATAATTTAATTATGCAAGACCTCTATGCATTCTGCTCGTTCATAACTAATTAAGACAATTGGTGATTAATGAAGTCAGGAGTTACTTTGCGGAAATCCATCACTATGTGGACAGTCAAAGTTTTACTTAGCTAAGATCCGCGACAAGCAAACAATAACAGAAAATCAATAATGTGTGTTTTCCTGCTGGATGAAGTGGATTTATTTGGAAGTCAAACCAAAAACTTACTGAAAAACGGCCAGCAACTCTCCACCCACCAACCACTATACACAACACCAAACACACACTACCACTTTTCCACCTTGTAAACGACACGTGTTTCGCCCCAACACGAGGCAACCGAAAACTTTTCGGTTGTCTTCCGTAGAGTCTACTTTACCCGAAGATGCCTCTGCCCATTGGTTTTTACAGTTATTGTAATTGACAGCAAATGAAACAAAAATTATTTAACAATACTTAGTTATGTGGTTTTACATTTGTTTCTCTGATTGTACTTTATCGTGTAATATTAGTCGATTAACATGTTTCATGCCACGTGGGACGTATACGCCCCACGCTTACCGCACCAAAGACATACATTTATTTTTCTAGGAATGAATTTAACAAACACGCGGCCTAAACAGAAAATCTTCAAAAAACAGTCTGGCACGGAAGGTGTCTTTACGTTAACGGAAGTTAACCAATGATGCTCATATTGTATTAAATTGAATCTAAAACATTTTATTAATGCTGTCCATAGTTATAGTCATAACCTACTGTAGTCCGCTGATCGCCACGGTCGCCATATAGCGCCATATATATCTTCGGTTACAAGCATATAGTTTCTGCCAACTGCCTTGTGCAAATCATCGCACAGGGCAGTTGTTCCAGCTATATTTTAATGATATCTTCGATTTATTATAATGCAGATATGTACACACTAACCCATGTTTTTGAAATAATTTAACTTTACTACTATATGTGTCTATCTAAGTACTACACTATATATGTCAGAAGTGAATCACAAATCATTAAAATGTTTTAGTTGCACTAGTCCTAGTACAAACAAATTTTAATAGTTTTCAAAATAACCATCTTCTACTACCAAAGGAAAGAAAATAATCTTTAATTAATAACATTTTTATTCACAACCCATATACATATGTTCCACTGCTGGGCACGGGTCTCCCCTTTTCGGGAGGAACGGACATTAACCCCCAACGCTTGTTCAACGCCGATTGGCGGAGTAACCAGAGTCGGAATAAATATATGTAGGCCATACATATAATTATCTTGATGTGGAGATCTAAATCTTGTAATGTCAAAGTTTTATTTAAAGAATTTATATTTGTGTCAAAAATAGTTGGTAGAATGACCCTTGCTTGCTGTGTCGACACGCATCGCCAATCCGATGGTGAGATAGGTGGCCCGCAACGGCGATTCCTTTATCTACCATCTGGCCTTTGTTTATTGACTATTGTGAGCCACGAGATCTACTCCGATGTAGAATGGAGTCATATACAATGACGTGTTAGTTGTTGTCTGACATGAAGATATGTATGTATGTACATACATGTCTTGTCCTCTTATTTTGTCTTCTTATATGTATAAATACCATTACATAAACATGAAATAGTATTTTTAAAATGTAATATTTATTTTATTGTATGGGTAGTACATAAAATAAGATCGTCTCATTTCTTTTGGTGTGACTATGGAAGCACATATTATTCATCTAACGGACCGAACAGGTCGAGGATCTGCACAGGGTGGCTGGTAGAGAATGGATGCGTGAAACTAAAAATCGAGCTAGATGGCGCATCTTGGTGGTAAGATGTTGATGATGATGTTTAAACCAGCTACATATAAAGTAGGTATATTTAATTATTATATTAGCAGTAATGAAAAAACATTAGAAAGGGTTTAATAGGGATCGATTTCAGAAAAAAAATAGCGTCATTACTTAAAATATGTCCATTGGAATTTTTTTTACAAAAAAAAGGCTTTAATTATTAAACGTTAAAATTATTTAACCAAAGGCACGTCAATTTTATGGTGAAGGTATTGTTCAAACAGTGGGGACTGGAGAGTGAGGCAATGGCGTTGGGATGAGTACAGGTAGTTCGAACACGACAAGTTCGGCAGGCGTAAATGTCCATGTTAATTAGTGGTGAGAGTGCGACGATCCCAGACAAATTGCGCCACATTCATCGCCCCGCACGCAAATAAAACGATATTGCGCTTGTCCTTACAAATTGTGTCGGTAACGTTCCCCTTGCCGCCTCGCCCATACTACTGCACAATATGTGATATATTGTTTGGTTATAAGTGTAAGACAAATTTAAATTACTTAATAGTTGCAATTTATTTGGCTCTATCCGTGTGTAAACATCTAATTATAATATAAATTATTACTATCACTTATATGGAATATATGAGTATATATGTATATCCCGGCACAAGGAATAAGCTTAGTTCGAATAGTTAAAAAGAAATCCAATAATAGGTACCTGTTAAGAAAAAAGTTCTTCGTGTTCTTAAAAAAAAAAGATTAAGTCCTATGTCTGCTAAGATTTTATTGATTCTATCAACTAGTCGGATAGTATCTTTGTGTTACTTGGTAACATGCAGTGAGCACGGTAGCCGAATGGCAGTATGGTAATTAATGTTTTATTAAATTAATCTTATTTGAATTAGTCTCGCATATTTAAAGCTAAAGACGCGCTTCTTAAAAAGTATTAATGATGTTTACATTTATTAAAAAGGTTGTCAATAACTCCAACCTTTGTAGAAGAGAAAATGTGCCTGGATAATTTACTGCCAGTAGTTCGATAATAGAATCTAGGCATGTGCCAAAATATTGAGATTATAAGCACAAGCACTAACGTATTACTTTTAGTAATCATTTTTTATGTAATAATATATAGGTAAACGAGGAAGCGAATCACCTGATGGTAAGCAAACACAATGTTAAGGGCTTTACTTTTCGTAGGATAAAGATGTAGACGATAGGAGGAGAAGAAGGATTAAATGGGCAGGGGTAAAAGGAAATAGAGATGTAAGGGAAGAGTAAAGGAATTGGTCTTTCAGATCCTTACTCTCACCGTATAAAAATCAATAACACAGTAAAGTGTTTCCATTTAACGTCGATGTTCTGTGAGGGTGTGATACAAGCTGGCCTATTCGTGCTACCATGGCTCTGTACGGATGCTATAATTATAAGTCATACTAGTATAATATATATTTTTCATATAAACCAGATGTTTGATGTATCATGACATCTACGCTTTAATTAGAGTAGAGTAATTAGTTGTTCTGACGTTCAATACAATACAATGCTCAATGCAAGGCGTGTCTGTGCTGGCGAGACAGCGGCGTCCATCACGTCGATTGGTTTTATATTGAAATGACTCGCCGCTACATTGCATTACAATGTTTATCAACCATCTCAGACCATCAACCATACGCTAATGTGGATTTGCTTTCGTCGTCATAGCCAAATGCTATTCACCACTGGCAATTGTTTCAAGGTTTGTGTACTATGGAATAATAATTACGCAAATCAATCACTGTCAATAATGTGCAACCGTCCGATATTGTACAAATGCGTATTTCGGTGTGATAAAAATCATTTGCGTCAAATTGGCAAAGTGAAAACTCGGAAAGTGGGTAGGCGAGTGCTGCGTTACATTACTCAACTATCACAATAATGAGGGTTACTGTCACAATAAGTTTGATCGTCACTTGTGATGAAAAATGGATCCTGTATGATAATCAGAAACGTTCATCACAATGGTTTAACCCTGGAAAGTCGTTTAAACGTGTTTTAAAGCGCAAGCGATTATTGCTGTTCAGGACAACGCTTGAATGTAGGCACACTGTAAAATGGCCGCCAAATCAAAGAAGAGAAACTGCACCCACCTTACACCATATACACACAGACAGCGGTTTAGGAATAAATTGAATTCCGTCGAGATAAAAGCGCATTCAAATTATTCATTGATTTTCGCTTAAAATGGAATCTATAAACTTCCTATATACATTATATATACAGAATAATATAACAGCATTAAATCTGTATCTTTTGTACATACTGTAATTAATAAATATATTAGGTCGGGGCAAAAGTATTTTCGTATTGTTCATATAAAAGGAAAATATTTTTTAGGTATAATTTTTTATTTGTTTATAATATGTTTTGATCGATGACTTGTTGCCATCTTGTGGGAAGTGCCATGATCCCATTCCTGTAGAAGTTTTGAGCCGACCTAATATAATTTAAAGGACAAAAGGTTTTTTCTTTTTCATTATAGAACGACCATTGCAAAGATAAGGTCATAATATTTTCAATCTTATCAATATAAACTTGTAATTGTAAGGTTCGACTACTTCTTAGTAACAAGTGTGATATCATGACATGACATGACGAGTATATGGTAATATTGATGACATTCGTTGCTATATTTTTTGTTATTATGTGTTGTTTATTTTGATAATTTAAAAATATATCTGATTACCGATAGCAACTCAAGCCAGCTTCAATCTTATTTGAGGATTCTTGGATTACTTCTAGCCTCTCCCTAGACGCCGTGACTATGATATACAGATTCACCGAGAAGATCGATTGGTATTTTCACAAGTGTTTATTATGGACATATATAGCAATAAATAACCGAAGCAATCATTAAAATTATGTTCACGCGACCGCATCATGCACATCGTGCACTTTTACAACCACAATAAATAACAATTGAACGGCAGGCAGCATAATTGTCTCGTTTGGTTATCTGTGGTTTAGCACTAAACACTGTAAAAAGTTTACTATGTCACATATAAAAAGGTTGATGTTGACATTGATAATGACACTAGTATTTTTTTGTATCACAATTTGTGTCGGATGTCTCTTATCATATTTTTTTAGTTGTGCATAATTGTCGTAAACTGTCGTCTGCCTGTTTGTTCTATCCATTTCAATGTAGTTAGTAAACTGTTTTGAATTTTGATTAATAATTATTCCTTTAAACATTATATGATAGCTAATTTACAATATTTTTGTTGTTATTACACCACCAACAATCTCTATTAGTCAATAATATTAGTGATTTCCCTAACTGGTAGGATTTGATCCAGTTAGATAGAGAAGGAAAAGGTACATTTTAAACATATAATTAACAGACTATGCTGTGTATCCACGACTTACGATTTGAATCTACCACGAATCTATTAAAATTAAGCTTTATATTGTTTTTTCTTTATGGTTGTTGAATAAATTTAAAAAATAATAATAATAAGGAGCGAGTGTTTTATAAACGAGTAATTAATCTTTTTTTATTCGTATTCGTCAATGTAAGTAGCAATCAGTAGTGAAGCACTATATCTTTTATATAGATAAACATTAATGTTTCTTTGTATGCTTTCTCTCTCTTTCTCTCTCTCTCTCTCTCTCTCTCTCTACGCATTCTTAAACCGGTCATCTGTCGTGATGAAACTTGGTGAGTTGTTCTGCGTACGCCCGTTTCCTGGTCCAAAGAAAAGTATTTTCTTTGTATCTTTGTCGTTTTTACGTAACATCGCAACGCATGCCGTGTACAGCTAGTTTCCTAGCAAGGGTTTAGTTATGCTATTGCTGCATTACTGTACGACGTACAATGGTGGAACACTGTCATAGTTTGACGTTAAATTGCTAATGTGATTGTTCGCTGAGTGGCACAAGGCCGACTGTTGCCTTCTGTTCGTCGCGTGAATACGTTCAATATCATGTTGGAGTATATAATTTTATCGTGTGTATATGTATGTAATTATCCGCAGTTTTTGAAAACAATATTTTTTATTTAAAGTTATTATTCTAAGGAAAGAAATTATTTATAGTTATTATTAAGGATATATCACTACTAAAGTGTCTCTGACAAAATAAAATGGTGATTGTTCAATTATTATGGAAATTGGATATCAGTGGTAAAATTCATTAATATACATGAAAATAATGTACAAGCAATTTCAACGTTATTTTATTTTTATACATATTTAAATAAAAATATGGGAAAATGGGTAAAAAATGGTTATTTTTATTTATTATTTGAATATGTTTTAAGTATAACTGTGTAGTTCCTTGCATATAATATACATAAATAATATGGAATATGATCGTCTCAGTTTTTCTCGCGGATGTCGTAACTTTTTTCCACGCACTACCAGTTTGTGGAATCAGCTACCCTGGGCAGTTTTTCCGAACCGCTACGACATTGGAACCTTCAAAAAACAAGCCTATACATACCTAAAAGGCCGGCAACGCTTCCGCGACTCCTGCGGTGTCGCGGTTGTCCATGGGCGGCGTTGATTGCTTTCCATCAGGCGATACGCTTGCTCGTTTGCCCTTCTATCCCATAAAAAAAAATGTCGTAAAAGGCGACTATGGGAGTAAATTAAGTATACCAGAAGACTGACAGATGCTCCTACCCGAGTAACATAAACCAATTTTCGATTGGTTACCAACCGCCTGCTAAGACTAGAGATTACGGCAACAGCCTTCATACCAAGGGAGGACAAGGTTCAAAATAATTATGTAAAACGACACATTTTAGTTAGCGCTTTAAAAAGGAAGGTAGATATTGACACATGATAATATACTATCACGATGTAAATTGTCTGACTGTTATTGGTGACGCACTAACGTTCCAGTTACTTAGTGTGCGGTACGGCAATCTCCCTATTTTGCTTTATATAATACAAATATGGTCATTACAAAATACACTTTGCACTATTAGCAATAAAAATTGTTATACCTTCAACCATCCATGTAATTATAATTACCATGCCAATTTTTTTTATAGCTTGTTGAGTTAAAGTAATAGCCTTCAACAATATCGCTTGTAATACTAGACATATGTATTCATATCGCCGAAACGTAGACGCTGACAGTCCGTCTGCTTCATAAGCTCAGAGTCGCTCAGAGAGTTATGGAGAGAGCTATGCTCGGAGTTTCTCTGGTAGATATGATTCGGAATGAACAAATCCGCCAGAGAACTAAAGTCACCGACGTAGCCTTTTGAATTAGCAAACTAAAGTGGCAATGGGCTGGTCACGTTTGTCGGAGATCCGACAATCGTTGGAGCAAACGAGTGGTGGAGTGGAGACCGCGTCTCGGTAAACGTAGTATGGGACGCCCACGACGTGCGACGATCTACGCAGGGCGGCTGGCAGAAACTGGATGCGTGTAGCCGAAGATCGGGCTAGGTGGCGCTCCATGAGGGAGGCCTATGTTTAGCAGTGGACTGCTGTTGATGAAGTATTCATATTGGAATTTTCATCGCCAACTATCTTACCTCTTGAAACAGATCATATATTATAGTTTTCTCTTTTAATAATGTAAAAATCAATATTTTATCTGAATCCGCTCGCCAAGAGTATTCATTACAGCAACACTCCTCAATTTTGAGGTAAGCTAACGTCCAAAAGTGGAATGATGTGTATTGATTGATTGAATTGAGAATTATTTTCTTGTATGTGAATATCAAACATATTTGAATATTGACTTTTAGTGTACAATTATGCAGCCGTGTCAGGCCACCAGACATTGCAAAGCAATTTGCGTGCGCGGCCATGCGGATGGAGACTGGGTGTCCGTCTCGTCTGTAATGAATGGCGGATGTGTTTACGAATCATGCACAACACTATTGTACGCTGTGCATCGTATCACTATATATGTAGATTAAGTTGCTGCCCGTGATTCCGTAATATCAGTGTTACAAATATTCTGAATTGTTTATTTCTACACAATACTCGGACTAACATTTTGACCGTTAATATTTATGTTTTATAGGCCATTACATTATACATAATGATCTATTTTGCAACACGTCAACACGAGAGAAAAATCGAATTAAGTTATAATTAAGTATGGAAGTAGCGGATCAATCTTGCAAGTTCACTTTATTAAATGAATTTTACACGTCAAATAAAATAAAGAATAAAATATCGCATGCATTTTTTGTACGAATTATCGTTCTTTTATAAATAAATTAAAATTTTATAAATTAAAAGATTTCTTATTATTAATGGAGTCAGGCGTTACTTTGCGGAAATCCATCACTATATGGACAGTCAAAAGTTTTACTTAGCTAAGATCCACGACAAGCAAAAAGATTAAAAGATTTCATTTTTTTGGCAATTAATATTAAAATGTCGTCCAGTAAGGATTTTATATTCTGGTTCGTTTAACTATTTGCACGTTATAATTGATGTGTTCTTATGATATATTTATTGATATTAAATTTATTTCCTTTATTTACACTTGTACCTGTGCATGATACATAATTACTGTTTAAAACATAAAAATAAGTTTGCGTAGTACCTACATTGTAAATTGCTAGTCATGCTGGCTCTCGCCGTTTTGTTGCGGACACAAGGAAAAAGATCGTGAAGTTGACACCGATAGCACCGAGATTTTCCAGTGTGATTTCCCTTAGTGTTATTTGCTTGTTAACGATATTGTTTCATTATAGATAAGGTTAACTAGTTTAAAGAAACAAGATTCACAAATAAGTTATTTCTTCTCTTAACATTCTATCTAAAAATGTAAGGAAAATAACATTTTTATTTCCAAAGAAATTACGGAATATAAATAGTTATACATAATCTCCACCCGAGTGGGATGCTAGTTAGTTAAATGCTATGCTTGATCAGGCGATATTTGACGTAAGTCACAATATTTTTTTATTTTAAAAGAGACTAGAAATGTCTTTAATATAACTAGAATTATTGTTAATCATTATAACTAAGCAAATAATGCATGCTTGCATTTCCAATGTTTCACATTAATTGTACAATGGAAAATACGAACTTATGACCCCAAATCGTAAGAACGACCCCTACCAACTGACTTTTCTAAGTGTACGACCTGAATATCTTCAGATCTGAAGCGCATATCTTAACTATTTAGGCCGTTGTGGATTTATATATGTCTGTTTTTCAATTCTCAATATTTTGGATTAACTTTATATAAAGCTATAACTAATGAAGAAAGTCCATATCAATATCTATGTAAGGACTAATAAGATAATTAATTATATTAAATTTGTAAATCGGGTGGCTGAGTGCGGTGGGCTCAAATTAGGAGGTAGCATTAGAATAAGTACTTACCAGGTTTTCAAATTGAAAATTGATGTGATTTTAAATGTCTGTAAACATTTAATAAAAATGCAAAAGTCTATAACCATGCAATATGCGAAGTGGATTTTAAAATACAGGGAATAATCCCCACCACCTGCATGGTTGGTAGTCCACCGCCATGCCATTTACTATCGATTTTCTGCCATGAACGGTGTTACTGTGGAATGATCTACCATTTGTAGCATTCCCGAATATATACGTCATTGGGGTAGTTAAGAGAGCTTATGTGTTCACCAAAATGGCGGCAACGCATTTGTGAAGCCTTAAGTGTTACTGATGTTTATGGGTGACGGTTATCACTTACCATCAGGTGCTGCTCTAAAAAGTGAAAAAATAAACAAAGAGAACCATTTATACAACGTTCATTTGAAGGATATTTCTTTTATTACTTGGTTATTTGCGGTGGTGATACCTATAATTTATCTGTTTACAGGTGGTTAGTAAGCAATACCAGGCGGCTTCTGGGGCGGAGCTCAACAAACTGTGCAACCACAAGCGGAAATTGTTAGCGACGCTTCAGGCGCGCGCACAGTCTCCCGCCACACCGCCGCCGCAAACTATAGAACAAAAGAAAGGTGAGAATGTGATTATTTTTTACTTTTGTGCGTTCAAAATTGGGTCTAAATTTTACTATTTTTCATCATTAATACAGCCGTAACAGTTGACTGTCGCATTGGCCTCGTTCACAATTGAGGGCTGATGTCTTAATCCTCACGCTTCGTGGGCAGATTGATTTTTATTCTTAGACACACGCTGCTGCCCATGTACTTTTGTTTGTCCCCTAGTTACGCGTACAACACCCATGTGAAGTACTGTGGTGCATCTATTTCGGGAACCACTCAGGAACAAAGAATTTATCTATGCAAAATTGTTACATAAATAAGAATAGAAATGTTAAATTATAAAATTGTCTCTTAATAAACTTTTTGATTAATTTTTCATACATTTATAGTAGGTTATTTAGATTGTATATTAAAGTAAGCGTTTGGGTACTAATGTAAATTAAAATTATGTTGACTTTATTCCTATAAGAGCACAATGAAAGTACATATATGCAAAATATAAGGTTTATATTTACTTCACAAATGAAGACTAAAATCAAATGGAATCAAGTAAACAATCAACAATTGCCAATATGTATACGAATATTTTTAAAGTAGCACTTCATATCGTTAAAAAGTTATGAATTAATGTATTCTATTTGAAAGAAGGATAAAAGCAAAGAAAAGTAACGTTGTAAAAAAGGGTATGAAAATATTAACTTCAGGAAATAAATATATAATACTGTATTCAAAACTGATTACAAATTTGTGAAAGATAAGGAAAATATTAATGCGTTTATGAATTCTTCATCTTAAATGATTATTCGTAATTTGCTAGCACACCATGTCCGTGTCAATAAATTACTTTAGGAAACTCAATCTCCAATTTGAAGAGTAAACAAGGTGAAATGAGATAACAATAAACAAATTGTTATTCATGTCATAAGGAAGGGGGCGCGGAATGAGAAGAAAATTGTCGGCGATGTAACGAGGGGTGGAGTAAATTGTGTTTAGTGGATGTACAAATATTACACCATTGGCATTTGAACGTTCCCGGCAGTGGTATATTTTTAGCCTTATTTTATTTCCGCTAATGTCGAAGTTTCCTCCAGTACCCAGTTCTACTTTATACAATTTGCTTTCCCTTTTTTGAGTTTCTTTTATAAAAAGTGTTCAAAGCGGAATTAGTGAATTAAAAATCTCTTTTAAGAATCACAAAATCATTGTTATTTGAATGTGATGTGTATTCAAATGATAAGTTTAAGAAAGCAATTTTCAAAATATGATTCAGAGATGCCCTTTTTAATTTTCCTTCTACTGCACATAAGAAGGATTCATTTTTTGAACAAGTTTTTGGACATATAACGTAGGTACGCAATAACCGGAAATAACTTTTCGTACTTTCAATTAATTAAAAATTGTCTTCAAAGTAATAAAAAGTACAAACTCTTTGACCGTTTCCTCAACCATCTATTCTTCTCTCAGGATATTTTAGTCTATAACTAACGCTTATAATAAAAAATATCTATTCATCTACATATTTAATTAATCGGAAAACCTTTTTTAACATTGCAAAATTAAATATCATAATATATGCACCACTATTGGCACATTTAATACTATACTAGTCTTTTAATACTAAATAATAGTAGCGTCAAGTGATATGATGATTAGCAGATTCCGACACGGCGTCATGTCAGATATCGCGGATGCATCAACTTTGATAAATGTATTTAGTGTGTGCGTAGTGACATATGTAGGTGTAATATAATCTAATTATATATATATATATATATATATATATATATATATATATATATATATATATATATATATATATATATATATATATATATATATATATATATTAGGTGTACAAATAAGTTTCCGCAGTTTTTTATAAAAAATTAGGAATTTATTGTAAAGGAAAAGTACATTACGTTTTATTCAAAGTATTTTCCATCATTTGCCACTACTTTTCCCCATCTTTCTGGCAACATTCGGATACCCCGTCGAAAAAACTCTTCATCTTTTGACGCTATCCACAAATCTACCCAATTTTTGGTGTCTTCATATGATGTGAAGCGCTGCTCAGACAGACCATGTGCCATCGACCGGAACAGGTGATAATCAGAAGGGGCTAAGTCTGGTGAATACGGCGGGTGGGGTAAAACTTCCCAGTTGTGTGTTTCCAAGTATGTTTTTACCGGCGCCGCAACATGTGGACGAGCATTATCGTGTAAAAGAATAATTTTGTCGTGTCTGGAGTAGTAATGGGCGCGTTTTTCCTTAAGTGCCCGACTCAATCTCATCAATTGTGTTCGGTAGAGAGCTCCAGTAATGGTTTCGCTTGGTTTCAGCAATTCATAATACACGACACCAAGCTGATCCCACCAAATACACAGCATGAGTTTTTTTCCATGAATATTCGGCTTAGCTGTCGATGTTGATGGTTCGCCGGGCTTAACCCATGACTTTCTCTTCTTTGGATTATCGTAGTGAATCCATTTTTCGTCACCAGTGACTATACGATGCAAAAAACTCTTTTTTTATTCCTGGCAAGCAGCATTTCACTCATGCATAATCGGCGTTCAACGTCTCTCGGCTTTAGTTCATATGGAACCCAATTTCCTTGTTTTTGAATCATTCCTAACGATTTTAAACGATGTGAAATTGCTTGTTGAGTCACTTGTAGAGTAAGTGCAAGTTCTTTTTGCGTTTGGGACGAATCTTCCTCCAATAGTACTTCTAATTCCATGTCTTCGTACACTTTCGGCCTTCCACTGCGTTCTTTGTCTTTAACGTCAAACTCACCGTTCTTAAACTTTTGAAACCATTCCTGACAACTTCTCTCACTTAAAGCAGCTTCACCATATGCTTCTAGAAGCAATCGATGCGCCTCAGCTGCAGATTTTTTCACATTAAAGAAGTAAATCAAAAGTTCCCGCAAATGATGCTTATTCGGAATAAAACTTGACATTTTTGCACGAAAAAAATTACGTGATGCTGATACGGAATCACTAGTACTTTAAGGTTATGGTGTTGCCAGATGACTAAACTTGGGATATTACGTTTTACATCTGACAATTTCTCCATAACCTTCTGGTGGGGCCATCTTTTGACAAACCGCGGAAACTTATTTGTACACCTAATATATATATATATATATATATATATATATGTGTGTGTATATATATATAAATATATATATATATATATATATATATATGTGTATATATGTATATATATATATATATATATATATATATATATTAATTAATATATATATAATTATATTTTTTTATGACCGCTCAATTTGTTTATGACGCGTTACACTTATGAAGAGATAATTATTTTGTTTACTTTATTGAGATGTCCTTATCTAAACTATTAATACCGCTTTAATTGTAAACAAAGCTTGTATACATTTTAAAATGGCTATATTAACTTCATATAATGATACGGTCTTCGAAAGATCGATTCAGATCGCGAATTTGTTGAATTTTAAAGATCGGAGATCCTCCTCTAATATGTAGTCGTTCGAATTCTCCCTATTTCAATTGGAGGATAATTCGAATGTATTGTTATTGGTAACACATTGCACTTAATAACAACATGCACAAATAACATCCTGGGTTTCGAAAAATATATTTTATTAAACACATTTTTTTATTATTTAAATTGTTAAACCATTTTTTTGAAGCCGGTATTTTGAACCCCAAATTCTTTACCTCAAATACAATATACTACTGAGCCAAAGTAATCGTCGTGTATTTATGAATATTTAATTACAGAAGGTAATATTATATTTTATTCCTCCTATATTGTATTTACAGAATATTTAATTTTACAAGCCAAATACGGAGTGTAGTACAGTTAAAATAACACTTGTAATTAGTTTCAATAAAGTTTGATTATTTTTGATTGACCGTATAAAATTGTGATTACGAACTGCTTTGAGAACCATTCATTATTTCTAATCTTAATTATATATACTTTCATTTTAATCAGTCATTAGTAAGACATATTTGTATCTTTTACGTACATATGATACAGCATTATACATTTTAAACATTATTCAAGATTCGTAATTTTATAAATTAAAATATATTTTGCATTGTGATATGGTAGGACAAGCGTGGTTATTAAAGCGATCACAGCAGAAATTAAAACGAAGCGCTTAAACGGTAATGTCTAATAGACGTTCTGCGACAGCTCATAGTGGATTCACGCTTGCACAGGGAATATTATTATCCGATTAGCGGGCGGGTGGTTCGCGCGCAATCTCCGCACTCGGCCCTCCTTTATCCAATTACGCGAGTGTGAACCCAATGGGATTAGCTGGGAGCGTGCACTGCCCCATACTATACCTGGTAGTGGACGTCATTAACACTTGTATATTCTTACTATACAACAAGAATAAGTAGCATTTATTACTATTTTTTTAAAAAGACTCCAAGATGGGTGGACTCCTGGTCTAATGGTAGAATTGAGCTCACGACCTAAATTTGAAAAAGAAATCCTTACAAATCGAATTGAAAAGGCTGGTGATTGAGCTTGATGCTACTTTTTAGAAGAGTAGCATCAAGCTGAAAATAGATTATTCCTCGTCACAATATACAGCTGAATAATAACATTTTACATTACATAACATATAAGTACATTGTATCGTTAGGGAGTCAAGATGATGCTATCTATTTTTGAGGAGATGCAACAGCCAACATAGGAAAGTGGTCGTTCAGAAAAGCGAGTTGTTTCTTGTAACAAAGAGAGTAGAGCGGTCTCTTTGTTGTTAAGTGGCTGGCAGCGCGGCAGTGTTTGGTGCGCGGGGAGTTGGATGCATTTAGGCCGATGTTACATTGTATTACGATACGTCCGCGAAAGTAGGCTAGGTTAATATTGAGATTTGAATATATGCGTGCTAATGTAAAGAAACGTCATGTCAACGTTAAGTCAATGAAGAAGTATAAGCGGATATTACCATCAAAAATCGATATCAGTACCGACCATCATAAAAGAGCGAATTATTTTCTTTTTATTTTACACTTATTCGATCTATAAAACACAGCCGTACTACAAATTTTCAAACTACACATGTACACCGTACCCTCCAGTGGTTCTAAAGACACCGTTTCAATGCTTATACGGCATACCTTCTCTCGTGTACCAGGCTGTTTTAAATGACTAACCGAGGATGGGTTAGTCAGTTCAAAGAGCCTCTCCGATAGCAATCTAAGCCGAGTTTTAGACTTGTGAGGCCTTTGAATAAACAGCGGAGGAGAGGCCCTTGCCTTTTGATGCGTCTTCCATAGTTTCAAAGGGGATTGAAATCCGAGTAGCAGTCTTTGTCATCGAGTTATCGTCGTCGTTGTTCTTTAAGTCTCTCTTCTCTACTTCCAGTCTACAGCGGTGCGGTACTTCTGCTTGCGAGTTCTTCCGGCGAAATTGTAAAACCCATAGGGCTAACAACGCCATTCCACACAAAAAAGACATTTTAGTAAAGTTTTTGAGTTTTGAATTTTCTATTTTTAACATATTTTGATTATTTTTTTATGATTGACTTGTTAGTTTCCGAAACCATTACAAATAAACTATATAGTATTCGAAAAAAGTATTATATTTAACGTCAATATTCTCCATTGTCTAGATGAAATTAAAACTACGATGTGTAGATCTACATATACATCTAATTTAATATTCTTTTGTTTCTTGCTTTATATTGATGTATTTATTTAATATAATAAATATGTTACAATTTTTCATGTCTTAGCAATGTAAATAATCCCCTATAGATTTTTGTACTCTGTGCAGTCGTAATAATTAAAGTACACCTAATAATTTAACAATTATTAAATAAGGAGAATGTAGAGATACTTAAATTGTTTCCGTAATTAGTACTTATATAGTTTATTTCAACACAAGAATCAATCTTCTCGGTGTTGCCGTATAGCCTCAGCCTTAGCGCGGCATGAATAGCGGGTAACTGCACTTTGTCAGCCGTCTATCCGGAGTAACAACCTGACTGCACCCAACACCCCTTGAAATCCGCGCAGCCTTGTCGCCACCCGGGTGCCCCTGCAATAACAGTTTTTAATATGCAAATCGTTTCGTGTGCCTCGTACCTTGCTTGCATCGCCCCTTGTAACACAACGCAAACATAAGGAGGCGTACTTAAACTGTGACACGGGTTTGTAAGCAGCCGAGTTTCACAATCTTTTCCTTTTGCGGGGCACACTTTGTGATTTTTGCATTGTATTTAAGCAGCGTGTTGTTATATTAAAAAACAAATGTAATATTGTCGCGATGTACATTTTTTGTTACGAAGCATATTGAATCACCTCCCGCAGTATTTTTTCGAATATATGTTAACGGTTGACAAAGCCTTTATTATCGCAATGTATTGTATGTTATTTCTTAACATTATTAGAATTCTTGTTAATTATTTCGAGTGCTCGTGTAGGAAAACATGGTATAATTGAAACCATATTCTTTTGATTGTAAGTACAATTCCTAATCAATTAGGTTATTGCCGCTTGTAAATAAACTGGTAATATCATTAGAGATACACGTTTTACAGAACTCAAATTAATGTAGACTTCAGAGCAGGCACGACATGCATAAAAAAGAAAACCGAGGTTAAAAGTTGACATCAATATACTTATGTATTTTTACCCTTGGTTTGAATAAATAAAATTGATATCTTTAATTTCAAAATACCTATTTTTAAACTTATACCTTTTTTAAACTTGTGGTTAAGGCACTTAACACCAAAAATATGCCTTTCTGTTTGTCGGGGCTTATCATATACATCGTTTTATATTGGTCAATTAATTATAATACATACTTTTATATTTTCAAATAAATACTTCAATATATTTAATAATTTAATTCTAATTTTCAACTTAAAGAGGAAGTGACGATACAATCGTCACTTCTTCTTTCCGTTTGTTCCTTTGTATTTTAATTACCTCTATACTGAGGTATGAGTTTTGCACACTGATAACTCAGGGAAACGCAGTCCTTTTTTTTCTCTTGTGTTCTCTAAAATTATGCAATAAAGTGTAAGATCCGAATCGCCAATCTGCCGAATCAAATTTGACAGAATTTTCACGAGAGATAAACTTGGTGGTTCTATGCGAATGTTGAATATCCTTAAAAATTACGGGAGAGAAAGAAATAGTGAGAAATAATTCGTTATAAATTGATGTTCGTATTAAATTGCTATCTTAATCTTTGTGTCCGCAGATTGTGATCGCCCCACTCTACTCTATTAGATCGTTAAAAAATAGGGTGTACTGATTGATGATTGTCGATTTACTTATTACTCGGCGCTGGAAATAGATCCCATGTTATAGTTATGTGCGACACATCCTTAATTTGGTTAGCAGACACATATGACACTCTTATGTCACACACGCTTGCGTGACGTCCTTATCCTCTATACTATCCTAACTCTTACGTCCTTTTTTTGTTTTTATGCAGTAAAATATTTAAACAACTGCTCTTGAATTAGGTAGACGTAGTTGTACATTTTCTTTAAATTGGAATTTATATTTGTATAAGATGTAGTTATTATATGTTTTTTCTTATAAAATAAATATTAATATTATTGTGTAAGTATTTATAAATTAAAAGGTTAACATGCAAGATAATCTGCAATGAATTTATAAGGAAACGCATTAATACCAAACCAGTTAAGATAATAATACCCTTAAATAAGATTAAGTGGCGAGAGTGGACTCAGTGGCGAATAGGGAAGTGTACGGCAAGCCGCAGGATTGCGTAATTACCGTAAAGGAAGTTGGCCGTTTAGAGCAAACAAAAACGCTGGCGACTCGATCAGCGGTGGGAACAATGGGCGGGTGTAATTTGAAACAATCGGTGGTGCAAACCGGGCTCGGGCGCACACCCCGCCGACTATTGATCTGACGAGCCGCGCTCACTCTCCCCCACTCCCCCCACCTCGTGCCCCCCGCCCAACGCGCCCCATACCCTCGCTCGCCGACACCCAGCACCCAGCACCCGACACCCCGGCGCCTCCGAGACCACCCCCAACTCGCTTCGCACACAACCAGTATTTTAATTGCAAATCTGCCAGATAATGTGCAAATAGATAACAGTATTATACTTGGCTCGCTAACTAATAATGAAGCTCTATCGAATTAAAAGATTCTTCTAAAGTTTTACTATACGCTTGTTATGTGATTACACTGAAGATGACTTATTTATAAATACTGCGATTCTATTACGATTATCGTGTTTATATGCGTGTTGGTAGTAAGGGCGATACCAATACATTAAATAGGTCGATAATTTCTTTTCATGTAAATATATTTATATAGTTGATTGAAAATACGTTTATATAGAAAAAGTATTTGTGCATATGTATCGTAATCATAATTGTTTTCTTTTTCAATATACATATTATACATTCGTCACGTAAGTATTTCGGGCAGGAATTCCCGCACGCGGTCTTGTATGTCCCGATGACGGTCGGCGACGACAGCGACTACGGGATTCAAAGAGAATTTTTTAATTTTTGGTTGATCAGGTGCTCCGCCAGGATCTTGGCGGGATCTCTAGCCTCATAGCACCGTTCACCCGCAGTGTTATATAGCGGGTGCGCGGGTTTCTTGACACGTGGGAGTCGTCGAGCAAGGAAGTGCAGAGAGGTCTGGTTTTCACCAGACTTTTTTACATGTCGGTCCTAAACCCGTCCCCTGAAGCTACGCACCTCCTCGGACAAATCTTCGGTAAGGGCGTTGAGATCGCGCTTTACCCGCGGACAACGGATACGCGCTCAGAGCCTTCATAGTGCGCGTTTGAGCGACAGTTTTGCGTGCAGACGTTGTGAAAATTCTTTTCGGCGATGCGACACAGAAATCTGGCTTGTGGCTGAATGGCCTTGAATGGCTGCCCTAGCCACGGCGGCCTCGACCTCCTCTGGTGTTCGTATCGGGCTTCCGAGAGGAACAGCTGCAAGTGTCCGCGAAAACGAACGCCAGTTAGTTTTACTGACGAAGGACTTGAGGACGGTACCTTTTATGTCTAACTTGAGTCCGACGAGTACCGGGAGGTGCTGCGTGTCCATGTCATACAACACCTCCAGGTGTATTAGGCAATTGAGCTCTTGGCGGAGCACGATGTTTAGGACATCCGGACGTTCATGGGGGTTGGAGTGGGCACGTTCGAACCCAGTACATCGAAGGTCTCCGCGTCATGGCTTTGAACAACGCCCACCCCGCGGAGTTCGTTGAGTGCGAGCCCCATGCCGTGTGCTTCGCAATGAAGTCTCCGGCCATGATGACTGGGGGGCTCTTACCAAAGATGGCCCGGATGCCCGAGTGGAAAAATTTGGATTGTCGGGGCCGGTACGCCGAATAAATTCTAACGTTTTTATCGTCAACATGGAGGCAGACGCCAATCGACCTTATGCTGACGTAGTTCGGTTGCGGTAGCTCTTCGTGTACTAGCTTCCTCCTGACGAGCAAGGCCGTGCCTCTGTAAGTCCGTCCCGCCGGAGAGACCTCGTCGCATCGGTACACGAAGAATTTTGATTGCGAACGCATGCTGCAAAGCCACTGCGATATTGTGACTAAATCGCCCGCAAAAATGATGAAGCTACCGCGTGGAGTCTCGCTCTTCAACGGTTGTAGAGGAAT
This sequence comes from Baronia brevicornis, assembly GCA_031353405.1. NCBI lineage: Eukaryota > Metazoa > Arthropoda > Insecta > Lepidoptera > Papilionidae > Baronia > Baronia brevicornis. The sequence goes on along the minus strand of JASFAT010002388.1, from coordinate 19,669 downwards.
TTCAAATTTAAAACCTAATTCTGCCATTGAACACTCGTTACTTCTGATTACTTACAAAAATCCTTCGAAAGAACTGCGCAGAGCGACTGTCAGAAATTGGATACGTCTTCATTTCTTGAGAATCTGGCTAAGTGGCGCGTTTTCGGGGAGGCCTCTATCCAGCAGTGGCCTGTCCCAAGCTGTTGATGATGATAACTTCTAAGAACTCGTCTATATTATTACCATTTAATATATAATAAATTCTTTCTTGGATTGACCATTTTATACGCTTTTAGTTATTATATGATCCAATTCCTTTATTTTTAACTATAAAATTTAATTCAGTATATGATATTGAAAATAAAAACTACGATAAAGTTAAATTATTTTTCTTATTTTGTTGAAGAATATCTCGTATCATTTCGAATAATGAGGACGTCTAGAGAGCGCACTAAAGTCACGCAGCACGTTGGCCCTCAACCTTTATTTCAATAAACATAAAAGTCAACTTAGATGCTCTCATTTAATCAGCTTCTGAATTTTTACGAGTGTTTCAAAATCAGTTTGACTTTCTATTCATTCGCTTTATAATTAAATTTAAAAATTATTTACGTATAGATGTGTATATTAGGTCGGGGAAAAAGTCTTTCCGCGTATATTATATAGTATATATAAACTTGCAATAAAATTTCTTTGGCTGTATTTTAGAAAAAAAAGGAGCGAATTAGTAAAATGTTGTTTCCAGCTATTTTTATTTGTTTTTCTTTCTGTCAAAATGAATGAATCTAATAAATTCGATATATTTTAAAATTTTATTACAAAGAAGGGAAAATGCAAAGCAAATCGCGGAAAAAATTTGCCACGTTTATTAACCTAGTTCAGTGTCAGTAAGAGTAGCGCCAAGCTGGTTTAAGGGTTTTTAATCCAGGAATTTTGATGAAATGAGTCGTAAAAAAATTATAGGATTGAACAGCATTGAATAAAATACATCATAAAATGCTTATTATTCGATGACATGCAAAACTTTGTTTAAATAGAAATTTCGGCTTATAAAAAAAAAGAAAAAAAATAAAAGAATATACCTTCTGAGCTTGTAATGTAAACTTATTTTTTTATAGTTACAGGTGCAGAAATAACAGCTAAGAAAAAAATGAAGAAAAGACCAAGTTACCTGTCGAACATGAATGTTTCACCACTAATGGTGCAAAAGGATAAACCTCTCGACTTTAAGGTATGTTGCCTATCAATATATTACGCATTCATAGCTTCATAACTGTTGAATCGTTGCCAGAAATACTGCCTGACGCCGAGCCTCACTCTTTAATATTCATATTGGTTCTCAAAATTATATTTATGATCCGAAGGAAGTAAAAATTATAATATTTTTATGATACATTTTGCATTTATGTTTTTTATAGTTTGCGCTTTTATGTTATATCTAATAATTGTTATTCGAAAGTCAAAAATAAAGAAATAATTTTGTACCTTTAAAAAATGTGCTGAAAACCAACTTACGTATTTACGTAAGTTGGTTTTCTGCCCATTTTAAGGAATTATCCTTTCTTAGTTAATTAACTTCTATAAGTACGGCGAGGTTCCATACTTTAGCAGACCTTGTGTCACTCACGATATTTTCTTTTTACATCTTGATTTAAAATTTTATATTATAAATCGTTTTCTTTGTTAATTTACGAATTAAAATAGTATTATTTTAATTACAGTGTCAGGAGGTTGAACAGAAACGAACGGCGTCACCAGGAACAAAAGTTCCACGAACCAACAACTTGCTGCCTTGTCCACCAGCCTACACTTCAATACAACAGAATATGTTGAATGTAGTTTCCCAAGAGAGTGATATAAAACAAGAAACACTCATTCAAAGGAGTTCACACTATCTAACTGTCAATAATGGGTGGATAACGCAGCAGCCAGACAACATAGATGGACAAAAACAAACTCACTCCACGCAAAACTCCATTAATAATTCACTTAATGTCGGTCTACCGGTTCTCGGTACAAATGGACAAATAATAGGTGTAAATACAGGATTTAATAAGCCTACGAATAGTATAAGGAACGCCTATAGCGTTGCATCACAAAATACTATTGAACAAGAGCAAAAAGATGAAAAGAAAATTATGCAGCAAAATTTACAACTAAGACAGAGTAAGGACGAAGAGTCTCAAATATTTTGTGGTTTGAATCAAGCGTTAACTCCCGAAGTGATGCAAAAGATAAATGAACAGCAGCAAATATTTATACAACAGAATCAAAAACAAATTGAAATGGCAATGAAAGGTTTCAAAACGCAATTAGCAGAAAATGTCAATCAAAACAAAGCGGTTACACAATTTGTACCTCAAGCACAACTCGTGATACAAAATGGAACTGTAGTTAAGACAAATTCGGCGAAAACACCTCCGTGGCAAGTAAAACGTGGCGATCTGAATACTTCGATGACAAGCCCTAGTCCTAAGCCTCAAAAATTAGAAAATACAGATTATGAAGAGCAAAATAGTAATGTTTTTGAAGAATCTTCCAATTCACTTAACTTCCTATCGAGTTCAGAAAATATGACCCAAAATATGTGCTCGCGCGTACCACCATTACCTCAACATTATAATATGATAGGTCAGCAATGGCCCAGTGTAGATTTAAATAGGAAGAAAGCAAGAGGTAATAAATTGTTGAAAAAGAAATTGAGTCCAACAGATACTAAGTCAATGGCGTTTAGTAACAATGGAATGCAATTTACTCAAGATTCCAAAGGCAAAACTTGCGAAGAAAGTCTTTCCAATAATGCTCCCTCGTTCATGGATGATCCAAGTGGGTATTTAGCGCAGCAAACAGTATTGCTAAATAACACTATTTCCAAGCAAGTTGGAATTAGCTCTTCATATGATAGTAATCACTACGAAAACCACCAACATTCCTACAGTTCACATAATCAAAGTGAAAAGTCTTCAAAATTAATAAATAAAACATGTGAAGGAATTAATATCTTCAGAGGAAACATAGTGCAAAATTCACCATCACCGCATAATACACCAGACAGCAGTTTAGTACCAGAAAAAAGTATGGAGCTTTCCATTGCCCAGTGTTGTAAAGGTTGTAATGTTCCATATAAGGGCAGCTGTACGGACTACTCAGAAAATCAAATGCGAGCGAAGTATTTAAAGCAGAATTTGTCTACAATGGAATTAGATGGTAATTCCACCACATCTAGTCCGAAACATGGCTTTGATGATAATCCGGTTACTTCCTCAACATTTATCGAGCGTAATTTAATAATAAATGAAACTTGTGGTCCGATACAAGCTGGAGTAGTAAGTACCAGTAACGTTTCTCCTACTGAGACTCTTCAGCCTCCTGAACCTTCACCAACACTGTCGAATAGCTCTAGAAGTACAGATACTCCTCATAGCAGCGTGAGCAGTAATTTTCAGTTACAAAGTAATTGCACATTCCCTATGCAAAGCCCGGCATACTCTAACCCTGGCTCATGCCGAGAGAATTCAAACAGTAATCCCTCTACACCCGGTAGTAGCCAAGCATATCCATATAACTCACCTGGGCCACCAAATAGTCAGTCAGCCTTAGGAACCCAAATGATGCATTTCATATCAAATCACAACGTGAACAAAAATTTGATGGAAGTAGATAACATATCGATGGTTGGAGTCAAGCCCGGTTTAAGGGCTACCCAAGACTTAAATAGATTGGACCATAAGAAAAGGATGGAGAATTCAATGCCAGGATATTGCCCTCCACCACATTTGGGAGGGGGACCCGCACATTCATTAATACAAGCTTGTTATGTGCAGACGTTCGTAACTACAATGGCAAGTGGTTTTTCAGTTACTAGGGATACGGTTACGTCAGTACTGGCAGGAAAGGCTAATACAGCCACAACATCTATTAATGCTTCGCAAGCCAATTATATCAGGCCACCACCCCCTCCAAGTGTTAATTTGGCCACTACATATGCAATACCCAATAATCAACCTGATCCATTTATAAATTCTGTAAATTTGCCTACCAGTTATCCATTGCATATTGCAGGTACAACAGCTCAAAATATGATATCTAAATCGCCATTAGAAATGGTGCAAAATGTCATTAATAGTCTCCCCTCTAAATCAGAAGTAAATAACACTCAGACAACAACACTGACTCAACTCGGTCGAAAAACACGCCCGACAACGCCGGGGCAAATACTTATATCATCTACCGGTCAAATAATTGTATCTAATAATCATATGCCACCGCCACCACCTAAGGCTACATCTGCCATTTCCTCCATACAGCCGTCTAATGCTGTCACAAACGTTACTGCTTCCGTGTCCCAAGTAGTGCCAGCAGTGGGTGGAGTATCACCTATTGTTAATCAACCTGCAGTCGTTGTTAACACTTTGCCCACTCCATTTGTTCTACAACCACCAATAATGGCCATGGATGGACAAGTCATGCAACAAAATACAGTACTACCACAAATTGTTACTGGTGGCCTGGTATCGGGACAAACTACTAATGAAAACTCAAGGCAAATTGAAGTAAAAAATGGTCAGGGATTTGTACAGGGAGTAGCAATGCTTTCCCCGGAAAGTTTAAAAAAGAGAAATAAGAAGAAAAAGACTCCTGGTCCTAATATAACAAATGTTCTTCATATAACAGCACCGCAACAAAATCCTAACAATATAATGGTTCATCACTCCTCGCCACAACATAACTCCAGCCCACAATTTTCGCCACGCGGCTTTCAGTTATCGCCAAATAACAATATTTCCCCAACGCCAATGTTACAAGCGTTAACAATAGTGCCAGGCAAATCAGGCACACCGGCACATATTGTAATGAATGGTCAAGGGAATACTAGTAACTTCGGATCACAGCAAATTATTGCAAATACATCTCCCTCGCAACCTATTAACTTGCTTCAACCGGTGAATTTAATTAACAATACTACAAGCGTGATGTCAAACTTTCCCGCATTCCAACAATTCATTGTACCTAACCTCGGAGGCATGGTTATGACTGCTGATGGAACAACAATTATTCAGGACAATTCTTCCGGCATGCCAATGCAGTTACAACTGCAGACTGTAAACGGACAAAACGTTTTAACTCCAGTTCAAAACACTGGAGTTTTTACCGCGGGAGCCAATAGCGGAGTTGTGATAAGGGCTCAGAACCAACAGGGAAAGATAATACAATCTCAACATAGTCCTAATGCACAATTTCTGTCACCGAATAGCCAAGTTATGATGAACAGCCCAAACTTTAATGGCCAACTCAGTCCGTTGCTTGCTAATTTGAGCCCAACAAATGTCGCTTTCAACACAAGTCCACACCAAGTGAGAGCAAGTAATGTTCAAGCACAAGAATTTATCCAGACAAATCAAATGGGACAAACCTTGATGGTGCCATTATCACCAAAACCAGTATCTATAGCGTCAGTATCGAACACTAGAAGCAACTCTACGTTTGTACAACAAAATACGACGATAGTTCAACAACAGACTACTTTGGTATCGAATTCACACAACAGTCAGATTTCTTGTCAGACGAATTTGCAAGGAGGGAACTCATCTCGTCTTAACATAGACCCAAATGTTCTCCTTGCCCATAAGCAGATACCTCTTCAGAGGGGAAGGAATTTTGTTCCGATGCCTGCAGATAATATTCAACGAGAGGATATTAAAGATAACCAAGTAAAACAAGTATCGCCAACATTCAGCCAAATACAAATGCAGTCAAACGATAATGAAGCTAAATCGGAGGTATCAGAGGGTTACGCTAAATTCATGAATGAGTTTAGTCCTTTGCTTGGACAAGCAACGTTTAATTCACATGTGAGACATTCGGTGTCGACACAGACTTTGGTGAATCAGCAGCGAGGAAAGTCTCCGAATAATCAGGCTGTATCTGGCAGTAGCCCTCCAGACACTACTACACATAGCCCTCTCGGTGCTTTGGAAACTGCCTCGAGCCCTCGACTGTATGGTACGCGGTGCATGTCTACTCAAGGAAATTACGCTGATACTACAACTAAATCACCAGAACCTGCTGATATCAATTCCTCTGTAAGTGAATGCTTTAAATCTTAATCAATACACTTACACTCCCTACAATATATATGCAATTTGCGTATACGCATCCACTATACGTAACATACGTATACGTACGTGGCTTTACGTTTAAAAAGAAACAAATCTTTAAGTCAAGTGTGAAATTAAGTTAATTATACATATGTATCGTTACGCCTGTTTCCTGTAGGGGTAGGACTTTCTTAGCTTCCTCCACACTCATCACTCTCCGGTTAAGGCTACTTTTGACATGACCTTTTCTTAAAATTTCGGCAATTCTATCCATATCTTTAATCTTAAAAATCCCTAACTTTCTTTTGTCACTCGTCTTTCGTTTTTTATTATTATATTCCGTCCATTGTTTTATTCGTTAGAAGAGACAAAACTATGATTATGTATTTTCTTGATCTACATAAAAATATTTTGTATTAATTTTCAGGCTATGGTGCAATGCGTGTCCAGTAGTGAACAGGATATGGCCGAATCGCAGGAACGAAGTTGGCCTACTCCTCGAAATGAAATTTCTTCGGACACTGAGAATCAAAGTAAGTCACTTCAACAAAAATTATTTATATGTAAGATTGATAACTTGTTTATTCAAGGCACAATACAAACAACATTAAAAGAAACAATCAAAATAAAAATTAAGCTTAAAATTAGAGTAAAATACTACACAAATTTTCGAAGTAACTTAAAATTAACATTAATGTGCCAAATAATAGGCCTTAGCTCAGATTTAATGCTGTAGTTAGTTAACTATGGCGCTGGTTATTTTGCCAACACCTGTTGGAGTGTGCGTTCCACAAAAAATACGAAATAATCCTAGGTATTTCTAAAGAAATTGCGTAATTTTTATTAGTTGAGTAAAGCAATAAAGCTATATGAGAATATGAGCAAAAGGACAAAAACAACTTAAAAATATTTGAAGTTTTATTCCAATATTTTTAAGTTAACTTAAAAATATTGGAAGAAACTTCCAATATTAACTTAAAGGAAGACTAGCTATGTTTTGATGTTAACTAGAATTCTTGTTAAAAATTCCAAGTAAGTAAACTAACAATGCTTGTCTTAAGAATATATGGTTCACTCCAATAGTCAAATTTTACAATCGAACCCATGACCTTATATCGTAAGAACAACCCTAATCAATTAAATTATTGCTGCTAAAATATCAATAATTGTTTTGATTTTAATAAACAAAATATTTTGCTAAAAATGTTTATATAAATATTTCAGTAGAAGGCCAATATGCATAATTAAAAATAATTATTAATTTAGACATATAAATTCTCATAGAACTTATAGGATATATTAGAGGCTTTGGCAATTCAACCAAAGGTTTAATTTAGATACTGATTTTTATCATACACAAAAATCATTTTATAGAAAACCAAAGAGAAAAGTATTTAAATAAATTTTACTTATAAATTATTTTTACTTTAACTTCTCAGCAAACACTCATTTTATGCTCAAACCAAGTGATAGAAGTTTAAAAGAAACAATACATTGAATTTTTTTGCATTTATTTCATATATTTTTTAGAATTGTGGTTTATTGTTACGATTTAAAGTTAGGCCTTACTAATGTTATAAAAAGTTTGAACAACAATTATTATTTATATGAGTATATATATTGGAATACACCGGTTCTACAGTAGATATAAAACCGTTCCATATCTACTGCAACAGCGCGTTGTGGGCGGCAGTTCACACAAACACACCTCCCACAATACACGCAATCTACGAACACGCACCCACTATACATACACCCACACCTTAAAAAAACGTAATGTAATAAATAAAGGTAAATAAATTGGAAAATGTCGATATATTTTTTCGAATGACCATGTTTTGTTCAACCTTATAAAATATTATTCAAACGATTTTATCGAAAGTATATTTTTGACTCTCCTATAATTATTTTTTAAAATCAATAATTCGTAAAACATTTTGGGATTTTCAGACATGATGGTGAACGTGTCAATGATGCGTCCGAATCGCTCATTTAACTCCGTGGAAACATCTGACATTCATTACAATCAGAATATGACCACCCCTTCAATTAATAACCTGCACAACATTATGCCCATGACGTCCAATTACTACGAGAGAAGTCAAACTTTCAAAAGGAAGAATGACTTTGGTCATGGTTCAACGTATAGGACTGACAAAATAATGAGAACTAATTATAACATGATCCACGGCTTGCCCAAAGACTCTGACTACGACGGCATAGGCATTGGTTCTCCAGATAAAGCACAGCCGAGACATTTTCCCACATCTGGTACCAGCTCAGACACAAATGCAATGCAAAAAGTGTTTGATAGACATAATTTAGGTTCTGGTGACGGTGAGTATAATGTCCATTGGCTAAACACCTATCACTTTTAATGCTTTGGACCCTTTGCTGGCTAATTTTTATTTTTAATGCAATTTAAATGTGGGAGCGCTATTCATCAGCTTTATTGTGCTGACAATATGTACTTATAAAACCAAATATAATTTTTGTTATACTAATACATAAATTTTATTAAAAAAGGGTTTATTGTGCTAAAAATTAAGAAAACTTACTATTTTTGATGAAAAAATTTTAAAAATTCAATTTTGTAAATTTTATTTCAACAAATTTGATATATCGAAATACTACACAATGATAGCACATTAATCGATATGGATAAATGTATATTGATTGAATCTTGAATACAAAAAACTAAATGTTTCAGACTGCAGTCTTTTTAAACTTTTCTGTCTTCATCTTCTGCCAGAGCAGCAATAAAACATATATATGTATATATATATATATATATATATATATATATATATATATATATATATATATATATATACATATATATATACATATATATATACATATATATATACATATATATATACATATATATATACATATATATATATATATATATATATATATATATATATATCCGGAACCATCTCACGCTTTAGTCACATCTAACAAAATTCTAAATTTGATCATAATGTTGTGTCTTGTATTGGTTTTGGATTGATCTATATGTCAGCGGTTACACTAAATTGTATCCGAAGACATTTATAGAAAGAGCTGCTTAGCTTATTGAATACAGCCATTCGTACTGATGTGTATTATGGTATATTTCAGCTTCTTCATAATGCGATAATATTGGTCATTGGTTTTCTTTTGGTTGGGTTAATACAAGATACAGCTGTTAATAAGGGGTGTACTGGAAACTAATCAGAATATTGCGATGTGCAGTGGTCGATCGCTCCCACCACGACTTTCTGTCGCTTTCCATTGCACCACTCGAAGTAACAAAATTGGCTCACGAATTGGGATACCATTACTAACGCATCATTGTAAAGCCATCATCACTTCATCCGTTCATCGTTGTAAGTAAAGCACAATTTCATTTTACTGTAACCTCTTTCTCGGCTGTAGGGAAAAAATACATTTCGATATATTTGTAGTACGTACCGTTTGTTTGCTATGTAGTTTTTCAAATCTCTTACGCTAATTTTTTCTGTATTTTTTCCATTACAACCTAAACCACACACAACTAAGCTACTACTAAATTTTTGTCAATGATTCTAATTACGCAAATTGTTTTTGTTACAATTCGAGTGTGTAAAGGCACAATTTCATATTATATAACATACTTTTTCTAAGCTTGCATTGCAGCTACTGTATATGTTAAGTAATAATATTGCGATAATACTCCATCGCTACTTCTTTCTGGTGTGGGCCGGTGATTGGCATGTATTCCTTCACAATGGACAAATTTAAAAAGATGATTAATAGAGTCAGGCGTTACTTTGCGGAAATCCCTATGTGGACAGTAAGAATTTTTACTTGGCTAAGATCCGTAACAAGCAAACAAAAGCAGCAAAAATATAAGTGTGTTTTTTACTGGAGGAAGTGGATTTCCAGGGAACTTAAACTTTCCACCTCCCAACACCACACACACACACACACACCACCATGTGCTCGACACGTATTTCGCCTCATCACGAGGCATTATCAGGTATAGCCTACGGAAAACAACCGTTAAGTGAAGCACTGTAGAAGAGTGGTGGTGTGTTTCGTGTTGGTGATAGTGGTTGGGAGGTAGAAAGTTGCTGATAGCCATTTTTCGGTAGGATTTCGTTTAAGTTCCCTGGAAATCCACTTCCTCTAGTAAAAAACGCACATTATTGTTTTTCTGCTATTGTTTGCTTGTCGTGGATCTTGGCCCAGTAAAAATTCTGATTGTCCACATAAATTTAAAAAGACAAGTAAATTTTTTATATATGAATCGGTAGATTCGAAGAGCGGTGACGAGACGGATAAGAAAGGGGAGGTGTCGGGGAAAGCGATGCGCAAATTCGATGTGGGTGACCTGGTTTGGGGTCCTGTTAAGGGGTATGCATCATGGCCAGGGAAGTTGGAAGCTCGATGCGACGATGGGAAATGGACCGTTCGTTGGTTTGGTGCAGACAAAGCTCCCGGCTTCGTGGAAGACGATCGGCTACAAACACTCAGCGAAGGGCTCGAGGCGCATCATGCCGCACGCACCAAACATAGGAAGTGAGTTACAGAGAAATCAGGGACGATTATGAACTTGCTGTACTTTTTTCTCACTAATCCTTCCGTAAAAGGCTTCCCTCTTACTCAGTTCTCGGTTAGACTTTTAATAACAATGGGTACGCTAACTTGAAGCTTCTTAGCTTAAGTGCAGTATCTATTTCAAAATTACATAAATATCGTCACGCCCCTTTCCCGTAGGAGTAGGTGATCTCCATCTGCTACGATCTCGGCATACTTTCCTTGCTTCCTCCACACTCATCACTCTCCTCATGCAAGCCCGCCGGTTAAGGTTACTCTTGACCTGGGCCTTTCTTGGATAATTACTAGATTATATACGATTTTTAAACGTTTCTTTTTTCCTATTTTGACAATAGCCTAATATAAGGACATACCGTTTTAGGTATACGTACACTACAACGAAAATTTAAAATTATTTCCCTAGAATTATTTATCTTAAAATATTTCTTGTTTTTTCTTGCTCCCTTTTCCCCCATCCTAAAAATATAAATAATGAATTTATTTATATTTTTAGGACGGCACTTTTCCAAATTTCTTACAACCTAACCTTTTTTTCCCCAAAAAATCTAACCTAACTTAATAAATTCCAAATTTTCATCATTTTTAAAACAAAAATTAAGATGGAAGAAAAAAGGAAAACGTATTTTGTTTTTAATGAATTCAGAGATGTGGTATATACATGGCCCTTTCGATGACCAATGGAAATTTGGCAGAACTCTACATTATTTTGCGATTTTTCATTTGTTAGGTTTGGTTTTTTTACGTAGGGAATAAAATAAATAAATAAAAAGATTAGGTTATAAGAAATTTGGCGGAATTCTACATTATTTTGCGATTTTTCGCTTGCCCGGCTACGGTAACTACCAAATTCAATATGTAATTTAAATTAAAGTTTAAGATATTAGTTACACACTAATGAACTAAATCATATTCCGAGCAAGCATATTTTTTTTCTTGTAAAGTGTTTTTTTAAATGAAGTAGTAGGTCTGGTCCGGTTTTTTATAAATCTATGATAATATCTATCTAAAAGAAAAATTCTTCTTATCTCATTTTTGTGCAGAAATTTGCTTAACAAAAAATTATGTTTGTAGGAGTGTTTTCTTTTCAGCACATAAATTTACTTTCCTCATAAATACATATGTTTTTCTGGCGGATTCATTAACTATTTAAACTTCTTAAAGTAGTCATTTTGAATTGTTAATAATTAATCATCAGTTAGGTTTTTTGATGCTGTCCTGAAGTACTGGTAAGAAGCTTGGCATTGACTCTAATTTGACATGATTTGATCTAATTATAGAAATATTACACATTGTATACAAAATATTAGAATACATAAAAATAATATTGTAAAGGATATGTATTTATTACCTGTTAAACAGTATCGTCCCATCGTTGAACCGGAGCGGGAATATTACATGGACGTTTTTGGATGGAATAAAAGATTGAAAGCAAAATATTTACACATGTTTAATAAAATAATAAGGAAATAAGTAATTTTATACCTGACTTCTATTTATTTTTAAACTTAACTATTTGTATGAGTGTTCATGGTCTAAAGTTTTTTAGGTTAAGACAACAAGGTCAACGTATATGTTTTATATTTGTTTCAATGCCAAAAAACCTAAACAGTATAATTTCATCGGATAGATTATTTTTCACAAATAGGTAATGATTTGCTTAAATTGTTCATAATCGCCCTCCAACTATCATTTTTGCGTTATGTTTTAATTTTATATTAAATATTAAAACTTGATGTATTATTGTAAAATACGCTCATAATTATCATTGTTGTATTCTACAAACTATGCTGTGATAATTTTTATGCCAATTTTGTAATATTAACCCAACCCAAAGTTAATGCCTATATTAATTTATATTTAACGCATTTTTATGGACGTTGAAAAAGTTATGAAATACATATAAATATATATTTTGTTATGTACAGGAGTAGAAAACTGAACACACTGCTCGAAAATGCCATACAAGAAGCCATGGCGGAACTAGACAAGAAATGTGACAGAGGATCGGATCGGAAAACCCAATGCGATGGAATTGATGTTGGCATATCGATCACGGAAACACCTAAAAGAAGCAAGAAACATGAAAAGTTGAAGAACAAAGATAGAATTCACAAGAAAACTCCAAAAGTCGAAGGGGCAAGATTACGAAATCTACGATAATACTTTAAGAGTTTTCCTGTGTCCTATAATAAAAGATCCTCTTCGTTTTGAAATTAAGTATTTCTTTGTACGCAACGTAATTGTGAACGGCGTGTGGAGATAAGGTGTATCACATAATTATCGAATAAGGCACTTTAAAAGTCATTCGATGATTTGTAATAACACCTAACACTATAGGATTTGAAACATGTTGAGCTCGATATAAGAAGAGTAAATACGAGTATTCTTTCAAATGTGTTAAACATAGGTCAATCATGTTATGTTTTTGGTTTAAGATTGTTTATAAATGTGTAAATAATTATAACGCTCTTACATTTATTGGATAGCATTCCATTTCTTAACTGGATTTGGGTTTTATTTTTGGTTTTGATAGAGATAAACATTCTTGAAGAGATTACCGATGGGTAATAAGCATCTAATTTTACGGTATTTGCAATAGATTCTTCGATATGATATAATTATATAAGATATACAGCGTAATATATGTAATATTTAGGTGTAGCATATGTGATTTTAAATCACTATTGTCTCACAATTTTATTAGACCAAGGGCATGTTCAGGGGGAGGGTTGTCTGTGTAAACGATAATGTAAAGGCATATGGAATCAAACAAATATAAGGTTCCCCTCCCAGCTTACATTCTGGTTATGCTCTTGATAAGAGAGTTAGAAAATTAAATAAATCTGTCTAGTTATTGGTATAACTTTAGGCATTATACAAAGTATTTTATAAAGGTCGATAATTGCGCCTTTTGCGTAAAACTATTTTGATGTTTCGTCGACCGTTGCATTTGTGTCGTGACGTATAATATTTCAAACATTTCATCGATGTATGTACAATTTTATCGAGATGTAAATTAGAAAGAAATCGCTATATATTGTGTACATTTTGTTTTGTTAGAAGGTAACATGATTTCTAGTCAAAATGTTGAGCATATTAACGTGTAGATAGCGTGGAGGTATTTGACAATAAAAGTAACACTGGCCCGGCGACCTGTCTACATTAACATTATCCATAAGTACAGTATTTGTACCTTGTTTATATGTATTACATTCGACGTCTTGTGTTTGTTTGCGGCGATCGTTTCGTTAATATTTTATATGCGCAATAGTGACGTTAGCTTGCTTTGTATTTGTGGTAAGTTTTGAATAATAGGTTTCGGGTAACGATAGCGAACACTGCTGTTTTATTTAATTTATTAATCAATTGCTAATCAGGCCTAAATATTTTGCTACTTGATTTTATTTCGACCATCGTGGTATTTTCATAGAATAGGAATCATACAAATGAATTGCAAACTCATTGTACGGTTACTGATAATAAAATAATTTTCCGTTTCCGTTATCAACTTTTTTATCATTTTTGAATTTAATTTTCGCTGTGCACGTAATTATAAGTCAATACCTATATACCTTCTGAAGCTTCATGCCCTAAATAATAATGCTGTTAAAAGGGATCATGAATCGACTATTTTCTAAATGATATTTAAAAGTTTTTAATGATTATTTTGTCCAACGTTGGCAGTTCTATTTTCAATAGTGGTTTATATACATTAATAAGTTATTAAGGCTGTATAATATTACGATCGTCAAATATTGGTAACGTTAGGTATGGCTTTACGATTAACTTAACATTATATTAAACAAAATGGAAACGGAAACAACATAGTATAATACTGCAATATCACATTACAAGAGTTAGATTATACATTTCGAGCCATAAATGGGAGCTAAGAGGTCTGATTAAATGTTTTTTGTTCACAGCCTTCAATTATTTTTGCTTATTATTTACGTATAGTTTGGGAATATTATCACCAAGTTTTGAATAAAATATATGATTGTGATAAAAATTGCTTGGAAAGGTTGAAAGAAGACATTCGAGATTTGTGTGGCTTCTACCATTAGCTGATATTATTTACTACATCACATTTGAGTACCTTTTATCATTAATCTGTTAAGAATTTAAGATTTTCACTCTAAGTGTCTCGTTAATGGTAAGTTTTCATTTTACGGTACAAGGGAGATTATTTTAAAACATTTCTAAAATGCTTATTAATCACAATATTCAAATAAATATCTAGATAAAAAGTTTTTTAAAACTCGTAGGTAGAATGTTAACTATAGATGATGTCATAAATACATTTTGTTAGGTAATTTGTTAACGGCAGTCATTGTTAGATAATATTATCGATGTGTGAAATTAATTTATGTGATCTTTGAATATGTCCGGTAAATTATATAAATATCAAGGATTTATCATAGCTTACTGTTTTATATTATCGTATTTTAACATTAGGGATTTGACTTAATTTTCCTAAAAAATAAATGTGACTCCAGATATCAACATAATATTAAATGTTAAATGCATATTGTTTATTAAATAAAATGGATAGCACTTCCCTGTGAGATGGTATTATGTACATAATCTAACTGTAGTTATGTAAATTATTTTATTTCATTGAAATTAATGTTTTATAGACTAATATACAATATAAGATTATTTATTTGTTTTGCTGTGTACATATTTTTTTCAATAAAATGTACCTGTTTTATTTAAAACATGTTTTCTTTTAAGATATAAGTAGTTACGATTGAAATTGGTTTTCCTAAGTCAATCACATTTGAATACAATAATTTAACTCTTTAAATATCGTGGTTGAGGTATGTTGTCAAGAAAGGCAGGTCAAAAGTATCCGTAACTGGCGAGCTTGTATGAGGAAAGTGATGAGTGTAGTTAGTTGAAGCAAAGAAAGTCGAGGTCATAGCAGACCGAGATCTGTGGTCTCTGCTTATCCCAATCCACGGGAAACGGGCGTGATCATATGTGTGAGTGTAGGAAAGTATCGTGGATATAAAATAATAAATTGCTTAAAAGATCGTTTGGCTCAATTTAGAGTTCTGGGTTAATTTCGATGAATACTTATATTGAGTATTGCTATATACTCTGGCATTGAATATGGATACCGAATTTCTTTTCTCGGATGTCGTATGAGGCGACTACCCAGAGAAAATACCAAAAAATCATATTCAAAGAATCTGCCATCTTTAATCCGTCTGCTAAGTGTGGATTTAACGACCCTCAATTAGGAAGGAGGTTAATGACTATAGTCGCCTATGTTGATGTATGTACATACATTATAATAAATATTTAATCACCACAACTTGAATGATAAAAAATCCAATTAAATAACTAAATAAGATTGAAATATTTTAAAGAACGTGATATAAAGGGTGAAATTACCTCGTGTCGTCGAAAATTTTAGGCTCATTTGACCGGAGTATCTTGCTTTGTATTATTATATATATATATATATATATATATATATATATATATATATATATATATATATATATATATATATATATATATATATATATATATATATATATATATATATATATATATATATATATATTATATTATATTAAATAACTAAATAAGATTGAAATATTTTAAAGAACGTGATATAAAGGGTGTAATTACCTCGTGTCGTCGAAAATTTTAGGCTCATTTGACCGGAGTATCTTGCTTTGTATTATATATATATATATATATATATATATATATATATATATATATATATATATATATATATATATAATACAAAGCAAGATACTCCGGTCAAATGAGCCTAAAATATATATATATATATATATATATATATATATATATATATATATATATATATATATATATATATATATATATATATATATATATAATGTATGTAATGCTGTAATGCCTTGATGATGATGATTATAATTAATAAATCTTGTGCTAGAAAATATTCATATCGATAGTCCACGATAGGAGGTACGAACTCTCAACCTCAGATCGTAAGTCTTACCAAAAGAGCTATTTCTGCTTATGCTGCTTAACATATTGAAGATGGAGGACATGATTTCAGGCTTTTATTTTTCAACTGTTGTAGACGGGTGACGTTAATTCACGTTATTTGGAATGTTAAGCAATATCGCAATTAAAATAAAACATTACAAGGAAGGAAGACTTTTTATCTATATAATTTCAACAATATGCGGGTTATAAAATCTACTCCTGTCTGAATTGCTACTATGTTAATCGAAATGATTTCTTTTAAATGTGATAAACCTTTTAATTTATCTTTATAAAGTTCTTTAAGTCTAAAATTAACAATATAATTATTTTTTCAAAACAAAATCAATCTGTCCTGTTTCCCACGTGCACAGTAGTAGTTGTCTAGTAAAGTTAACAGTTTTTTGTGTTATCGAGTAATAAAAGGGAATAAGTTCAAATACGATTTAAATTGAGAAGCCCTTAAAGATCCCTACGACGTGCTTGAGAGCAGTCGTTACAGTAGGTATTAGAACAAACGATATATAGGTAAGTGATTTATGTTATTGGTCGGAAAACGTATCAATGCTGGATGCAACAACATAACTACCTACTGGAAAGTAATGTGCACACCTATGCACTACTATTACTAGTATTACCTGCGTTTCAAAGTAATGAATTTATTGCAAAAATATAATTATATTAAATGTCTATTGGAAGATTTAGTTTTTAAACTTTTTTTATGGAAGTGAGACGCAAACGATTAAGCGAGTTATCTGATGGTAAGCAACCACTGTCGCCCATGAACATCTGTAACAATAAGAGCAGTGCAGACACATACTTAGCCTAACTTAGGGTAAGGATGTGATTAATGGAAAGGGAAGAAAAAAGTAATGAGAGTGAAGAAGGAAGTAAAAGATGGGAAGGAATAAAAGGCCCAATTGCCTTGGGATCCCTACACTCACTATATAAAAACGCAAAGACCCTAACATGCTACTACACGACGCCGATATTTCAGGAGTTCTTCCAGGAACGAGCCGTCCCATTGGAGATACCATGGCTTTACGACTATCAATAACTAAAAGTACAACGTAATGAAGTTGCTTCACGTGATGGTTTGTATAATTATTAAAAAATATTGTATAATGTTACAAAATACAACACACCAAAAATCGTTTAAGTTTCAAATGCTAGCATTCAAACTTAAATATATAGAATGTATAACAAGACAATTTAATAAAAAGGACTGACAAAGGAACGTTAGGCATCCACGCGAGTCAACGTGGAATGCAGCGGCACAGAACTAATCTCGTTAGCCTTTCTCTCTTGGCCCTGTAAAAAAAGAAATGAAATATTTTGTTTGTTTAATTAAATATTGCATTTTTTGAAGCGTTTTCATACGAATTGTCTTACAACACGGAGTACAGCTGGTGTCTTAAAGAAATTAATTTACGGTTCCTAATCCCACCAAGCGTGGAGTTTTCCGGCCGCAGTCCTTAATTTAGAGGGAGGCCAATGTACAGCATCCATTTTCAACTGATTCGTAAATGTGGCGGCGCTGTGCATCCTTACACACCTTGTAGTGATTTCGGATTGCGACGTCACTTTCCCAGTTTTCTTCACTCGGCCTACACTTATATCTCGTTTTTGCAACCGCTTTTTTAAAAGTATTGATTTTATCTCATCCATAAGCCATGGCGCCGGATGATGTTTCTTTCATATGGCTCAAATTGGGGCATAAACGTTATAAAGTTGAACCAATTTATCGGGAAAAATCGCGACTTTACCATAAATAAGGTCGGCTAGAAAAATGGGCGACCAATCTATATTTTCAGTGTCCCTGCGAATGTTTTAACGTTCATGCTGCCAAAATTACGCTGTAGAAATATACTTAATATAGCTTTACGTATATGTAATTTATGTAAAAGAAAAATGAGATCGTGCTAAGAACACGCGTCCGCTGCGTATTGTCCATGTTTAGTAACAACAAAAATAAGTTCAAGAAGTGTAGGGTAGGGGTACAGTTAGGGAAAGGTGAGTTGCATTTAGGGGGAGTATCGAGAATTTATTAGATTCTATAATGGACTATAATGAAAGAGATCGATAGTCATTTTGAGAAGACCATCAAAGACACCCATAGTAATGGTATGTGAATAAGATGGAATGAGATTTTCAAGAAAATCCAATTTCTTGAAAACCTCTAAAGAAGCAAAGAAGTCTACACGGGAAGAGGTTCAATAATAAACTCCTAGAAGAATGTGGACAGTCAAAACTTTAACTTAGTTAAGATCCGCGACAAGCAAACAATAACAGAAAATTAATAATGTGTGTTTCCTGCTGGATGAAGTGGATTTACTTGGATCTTAAACCAAAACTTACCGAAAAACGGCCGTCAGCAACTCTCCACCCATTAACCACTATACACAAGACCAAACACACACTACCACTTTCCCACCTTGTAAACGACACGTGTTTCGCCCCAAACACGCGGCATCTTGAGGTATAGTAGACTCTATGAAAGACAACCGAAAACTTTTCACTTTTCAGTTGTCTTTATCATCCTATAAGAATTTTAATATGACAGAGTTGAACTTTAACAATTAGATGCTTGCCGGCATTGGACGGAGGTTTTTGTGCTGACATATACACTATTAAAAAAAGGAATATGTTCACGAATATACATGGCACTACCTCCACCGCCATAGTCAATGCGATCATTTCGTACTAGGGTATATGCTGTGGAAGGGAGGCATGGTTTTAACCAAGATTTAGAAACGAGTACAGCATGAATATCTCTTGATTCAAAAGTCGCCAGCATATCAGGAAAGTAAGCCGGAATGCTTTGGGTATTTATATGAACTAAATTAAAGTTTTTAGGAACATCAGAAAACTGTGAGGATAAAATATCTGAAACCACTGGAATACTTGTCCAACTAATATCACCGCTATTAGCAGAGAAAAAACTTAAATCATCTTCTGATATTAAGTGAATAAATAATGAAAATATTATACGAAATGTGATCTAAAGGTTC